>LD364421.1:16802-27763 GCA_001465055.1 Ptychodera flava | reverse complement strand
GCGTTCTGAGTTGGTCCGTAAACGAATTGTTCTTATGCGAATGAAATTTTCACCCAATCCATCCCCACTAATGGTCAGACCCAACTTGATACATATATGTGAGCACCGGAAGCCAATTTCAAACAATAAAGTCTAATATTATATAGGGCTCAGCCCTTGGTGTCGCGCCAGGGGTTATGATTGGCAATGTTATTTGTATTGATTCATGATAAAATATAATTAATTGTTACTTCATATACGTTTATATGACAACTATGCCCAGTTTCCCTCTCATGACAGAAGTTCACATACGTACACGACGTCAAACCCTGCGCAGTGCAGGTATAGAATATCTGTAACGTGTAAAAATTTTGGACAAAATTGGCAATTTTTACAATGATAACTGCCTATTGCGTTAAACAAGGGACGTATTATGTTGTATTATATTGTCATTGCAAGGGTTACCGCACTGCCCACCTTCCACTTGCAACTGAAAACTATAGCGTTCCGTCTAAAAAGTGGCAATTTTTGAATCTAATTATTGACACAGGGGGTGCTTTTCTAAAATCCAATCCCAGCATACTTTGCGCAAGCCCCCGTTCATGTGCACGAGTTTTCTCCCTTTATCTATATTAACGATATTTTGAATCAGCGACAAGGTGCATAATAACATTTACTGGCTAATAAAAGAGGTATATTTCATAAATGGCATGTTATATAATAGTAATTTGCACGTTTTTGTTTATTTACGAGTATACAGATGTCGTCGATGGAAATTACAGTGCTCCTCGTGCTCTGTCTGATGATTGCAGGATGCATGAAACTTAAGTACAGATATTATTACTTTGTACTTGAAATAATTTACTTTAAAGAAAAAAAAAAAATATATATATATAATATATATATGCATATAGTTACACACATACTAAAGTGAGAATACATAAATTATGTTTGATCCCGATAACTCGAGTTTCACGCATGTACGCAAGCAAACGTCTAATAATAGATAATAGTCGCGCCAGCGGCTTACTGACTACGCATGCGCATATTCATAATATACTATGCGAGTAACCGGAAGTGTACCCTACTTTCATGGGCGCCGCTATGTTTTTTTTTGAGTACTTCAAGATATATATATATATATATATATATATATATATATATATATATATATATATATATATATATATATATATATAGATATATAGATATATAGATATATATATAATTCACATTTCTGGAAGGCCAAATGTGCTCATTCTGGAACTTTACACCTATTTTAGTATAAATGGATGACTTTTGGTAATGCGAAATGTCTTGAATAAAACCATACATGCAAACATCATATGAACATACACTATTTCACATACAGTGTATATAACGGTATCGATGGTTCACAGGGTATATCCTTATGAAGCAAAGATAGACAATATCAGTACATGCAATTTGTTTCTCGATTGTCTAATATTACTTTTCCATCTCTCTCTCTCTATCCCTTAGGATGCACATTATACTCTAACTCGGAATATTTTGATGGTTTTATTCATAATGAAAAGTGGCACCCCTCTACTTCTGGTTCTACTTTGTTTGCCTCGATTCATTCTGGATCATGATACCCTTCTGGATAATTGTCCAAGCTGCCAACAACCTCAGTGCTGCTCAGGCCAAGTACGATGCAGGGATGAGAAAAAGCAAAGCCCAGTGAGAACAATGTTGTACCCACCGTCTACTTAGTCCTGTAATCCAGATATGTGATTTTCAGTATGGAAGAAGAAAATACATTGTACTAAATTAAATTATCAAGATGCATAATCACATAATTATGTTTAACTTTAAAACCTGTCCCTTTTGATAAAGTACAGGATTGATGTTTTTAAAAATATTTGTAATGCTGATTGTCAATAAGTACTGTGATATGCAAATTTTACTGTAAAATAAAGTGTTGAATAAAGAATTACTGAACATATTATACAGACAAACTATGCGATAAATGTCAATCTGTTGATATTGCCAGTCAGTGAGGCTGAACACTCCATCCATGTTGGTAATCAGTACTGATCAAGATTCATTTAATTCACTCTGACCACAAGGTCTTGGGATGTTGGCGTAGTGCTCAGAATGATAACATGCACATCATTCAAATGACAAGAATTTGCATATTTTTTCCAAAGTTAGAAGAATATACAAACTTTTTTGTCAGAGGTCCTTATTTTTTACAGTTTTATGTCATATGATTTTCATAAAAGCAGGAAGGATGTATCAGTTATTTCAAGTGGAGATCATGGCCTCTCCCAAGATCTGATGGTCACAACCTTGCTTGACAATCTCATAGACAGTGGAGTGGACTTCCACTGTCTATGACCAGCTCCGCTGTGATGTAAATATTAAAATGAATAAACACATTATAAAAAAGATATAGTCAGGTAATTTATGATATTATACATGCATTACATGTTTTTGCCATATTTTGTAAAAAATATGTCAGAAATCTTTTTAATGTGGAGAGTAAGAAATGAGAAGAGTTGCTGGTATGTACATTTTGAAGTCATTTTCTGTATGTCTGTGTGATATGAGATTCCAGAACAGGCAATTACAAGGGCTATAAATGAATTAGTATTCTAACAAGATTCAATATGTCTGGATATGTTCTGCTTTATGCAATAGTGGCTAGTGACACAAGTCTCATGAATCAACATTTTTACACATCATACTGTCTTAGAGATGGTACATATGTTGAAATGCGCACACCGTCGAAAATCTCATATACCTTCTAAAATGCACTGTATGTTTGCCATCTCTGTAAAGGTACATTTTAATAGCTATTGGCGTATAAAGTACAGACATCATAAAGAAAACCCCATTTTTATCATAAGCGTAGACACTAGGAACAACCCTCCTTGTGAGCTCAGACTCCTAACAAGTGAGATGTCTTTCCTATCAATAGAAATCTGAGAAAACAAGAATTCAACTAATATATATTGAACACTACTAGTACATGAAATTATGTCACAGTAACAAACAATATACTTTAAATATCTTTCTTTGGTATTTCCGACTTCTCTTCTTTATTTCGAAAGAAAATGGTTTATTAAACGTTTCCTTGAGGAAAGTTTGGGCAGCTTTTTTAGTGTTTCAATTTCGAGGCATGACGAGAGATACTGTCAAAGTGACATGAAACGGGAGGAGCAGCGCCATCGATAACCTGAAGGAGCCTAAATGATGCTTGTAAATAACTTCTAAAGAGCAGAACCAGGTAAATATTTGACAATTTTGTTAAAGCGTGCTCTCTTTCCAGTATTTACTTCTCTTTTGGTACCGTGTATCACCTGCTCTGTCAGCTGTTTCCTGGTTGCTTTCGGTAATACCTGAAAAATAAAATTATATTTTCATGCACCCAGATAAAATATTAAACACTCAGTGTGCACTTTGATATAACCACTTTCCGTCCACCCCGGAGGGACTGTGATATAATATACTTTTATACAATTACCCATAACTTGAGAACAATGCTAGACAACAGCTTTTAACTTCCCAAGCTGAATCATATCGCTATTTTTATTAAAAGATTCATTTAGAACAGTTGTGCATCGACTCAACGCCACTAAAGTACTCCCGAGTGCAGTACATTTAAAAGTATCAGATAGTTCTCAGTCTTTCATATCTTTCCACTGCGTAAGTAACATGCAGGCATTGCAATTGAAAGTTCTGTAATGATAAACGGCACATGTGTGATTCAAATTAGTTTCGTAACTTTGTTATAGTAGCGAATGCTATTTATTTCGGAGTAAGTCATGAAGGGGCGAGCCAAGACTAATGCCTATGTTCGTTAAAGTGCCTACCTTCCAGTGTTGCAAAGAAAGTCTGGTCAGCATAGAAGAGTCGCCGTGCTTTCTGTACGGTCGTACTTTACCGGTTGGTTTCACAATCATCAAAGAGTCGCAGTATTCGGTTCTGTAAGTGAAAACGCCATAAAGACGTAGACATACATGTATACTTCAGCGTCAGTTTGCTTAAAGCTTGGTCCCTCTCTGAAACGGTCGAGGTCAGACTGTAGACTATTGCGAATAAACGATGGCACATGTTAAACCGTGTATTATTATCGCAAAACAAGAGGTAAGATCTTTAAAATAACGCAAACTGTAATTTTTCCCTGCAGACTTTAACATACTAGTATATGCGCTGAAATGCTTAGGCAACGGCCCATAGTCAATATTAGAATGATCCTGATGTCGGTGGAATACTTACTTCAAGAATTGCACATTTCAACAATAATGGAAAGTATAGCACAACGAAGAGAAATCTTGTCATTGTCTCTCATAAGCTTTCGAAATACTCTTTTTGATAGGTCAATTTTGTTGTGAGAATTTAAAGTCATGGATTTTCCAACACATAAAGTCTTGTATTGAAATCTTTGGCAATACATTAACGACCTTCTTAAAGAGGCACTCCCACTTTGTAACATTTTAAAGCACATTTTTTTTAATGCCAACGGTCGATATTTGACGTGGCGACTGCACGCGGATCGCGAGATATCGATAAAAACATGTCATTTCCCGAGCGTATTTTTCACATCCCGAAGTTTTACGATTGTTTCTGATTATGACCCGAAATCCCCCGAAGGTTTGTTTTTGTGCTGATTGACGATATTCTAGGGAGTCCATAATAAGTTTGAACGACGCAATTTTACCTCCCACTTCAAAGACTTTTTATACACAGCATTATGCCTTCACTTCAGGTAAGTTTTTTTTAAACTTCTCCTTAGTTTTTGTCGTTTTCATTATTCTCAGTCAGTTCTATTATATTTTTAACCAATACCAAATAGATATCAGTTTTTACATGTAAAATATTAGCCGCCTCTTGATGACCAGATTTTGTCGTCTGCCACACACTTACGCTTGGTTCAATACATAGCGGCCGCCGCGCGTGGCATGCGTGCATACCACGCGGCGGCCGCTATGTATCAACCGCACGTATCTGTGCTAGTCACCTATGCGAATTCTGGTGGAATCAGCAAACTTTCTTTTCCGTGTTTTTCTCCGAGTCAGTAAGACTCGGCTTTCCCTCACGGGGCATGACTGATCACCGACGCGAGCCTGGTACTTTGGCGTACAGCAGCGTTAGCGTCGACTCGTACTCCATAGCTTAGTTGACAATGGCCCCAGTGCCGAACGTTCGATGTTCGGAAGCTGAATTTAGGTGGGCCACCGGAATTCAAACTTTCACTTTTTTTGAGGGCATGTATTATCGATATCTCGCGATCCGCGCGCAGTCGCCACGTCAAATATCGACCGTTGGCATTTAAAAAATGTGGTTTAAAAATGTTACCAAGTGGGAGTGCCTCTTTAATTTCCAAAAATTTTTACGACAAAAATATCTACTTGGGTACCTTTTCTGGCTGTATGTCATGCCCCAAGTGCACCTTTATTCATCTTGGGCGTTTCGAAATTATGCAAATTGTTTACTTACATGTTTAAGTTTTATTTCCTACATGGTCACTTTGCTCGCAATGTAAAGCACTATCTAGACTCAATTTACCACTATAACCCTGCCGGATTTGCCACACAATATTTAAGTACCCAGAGTACATAGGCACAAAGTAAATATGGTGTAAAATACGCAGCTCCCTACCACTGGATTTCTCTCCTTTCGAATATGAAAATATGTTTATTGGAATAATGCTGAAAGCTTACGTTCTTGATGATTGGCCAATACATGTATGATTTCTCGAAAATATTATCATAGAGTCCGGATACATTGTAAGCAAAGCCATGAACAATATCAGACACTATACCTATGTGGTAATGACCCAAGTAAGACGAACAATCAGGACGGATACTCATAACTCATGCGATATTTAAACAAACTTAGAATTGTAGAATCGACATTACCCTTTATCACATGTACCCCCAGTGGCTAGTCTCTTATAACGACACGTCAAGTACTTTGCTCTTGGTATAGATACAGAATAGGCCTTGCGGTATCTCTTCAATTCTTCATTGCTGCAGGAATGCTCCACAACAAGAATTATTCTGGCCCACTGTTGGAATGTGAATAAACTTCATGATAGCATAGTCATACTCGTGACTGTCCGTCATAATTGTGAAAATGTTATCTATCTTCGAAGTTCGCACATTTTTAATAACTTTGCTTTTCAAAGTTTCGCATGAGAATATTGACAACCATTACGACAGTTAACAAAAAATTAAAGGCATTATTACAATGATCAGAAAATTTATCCGAAGATATATAATGATGGTTTGATCTTTTCGCGAAAACACATCTGATTGGAACTTTCACATTGTGAGTTTTTGCATTAGAACATCATTTGACCAAGAACAATATGTTCATTATCTCTGCCAAAGTTTTGGAAGCTGCCTTACAGAAATACAGACATTTTTTACTTTGTTCGACGTGTCAAAATTGGTATGTTTTCACTCACCTGTCGAAGCCATTCCCTCCAGGCCCTGTGTTCGATGGTTTGGTAAGTTTGTGCCATCTTAGCTGTGCGGAGATAAATTTGAGTAAACAAATACAGTTGTACTTGCAAACTTAGAGAAATAACATCGATCCACCAACGCTTTGATATATTCTGTACCGTTCAGGTGTCCAATTTGAATATTTGTCAAACCAAGTGCAACAAGTCCGCAGTTGTTACTTGTACACAATACTTTACTTAATATTCAGCATAGTTATCTGTAAAATGAAGTGATTTCGCCGTGACATGTAACAAACAATGTTTCTCGGTTGATTGATCATATCATCAATGTTTGACTTGCTACAGTATTAAAATTTTGAATCAGAGATGCAAATTCTTGTGCCCTGCTAATCATCAGCTTTCTCCTTTTGAACGACAATATTTCCAGCCCAGGATAAATGTTTTCCTATGGATCATATTCGTAAGTTTCAACAGATATCAGGTTGCTGATATGTTTCCGACCTATCAATGAGCTTGCTTTTTGCTATATCTTATTAGCTATTTAAAGATTGCTAAATACTGTGCAATTAACGCCATGGTGTTCGTCACTTTACTGATTAACTAATTTCAAACAAACCAATGAAATGTCCATATCAATGCATGCATTTCCCTCTCAAGGGAGAATGCTCCTCGGAGATAGATATTTGGACTTTAAAATTTTCCCAAAAAATTTTCTTATTTACGCCTGTTTAGGTTCATTTAGAAAGTAATGCTTACATCTTCCTAGTTTTGTAAAAATAAAAAAAATAAAAAATTTCGCACAATGTTTATACGGGAATGGCGGCCAGTTCAAAATCCAAACATCGGCGCGTGTAGATTAATTTGTTTCTTTAGTTCCAAAATTTGCACAGTGACTCCCGAATTTGTTTTTATTGATTTGGAATGTGGATGGTTGAAAGTTGTCTTAATTAGGAAAGTTTGAACGAAGTTTAAGTATTTCAATTTCGAGGCGCATACAACTTCAATAGAGATATCACATTTCTATTACTATTTATTAAGTCCAGTCATTGAACAAGTTTCTGATTAACCAGCGGACGTATCTCTACCTAAACGGATAATATGGTTCTCACTTACCAATTAACATATTCATTAGTAAAATCGGAATCAGTGCCATGAAGACAACAAATATGATCTTGGTCATTGCTGGAAATCTGCTCAATTCTATTTCGTCATCCTAAAATTTCAAAAACAAAAACAACCAAACAGAACTAGTGCTTTAAACGATGGTATAGTCAAAGGTGTTTATATTTACAGTGGTTTGCGTTGACCCATTGGCTACAGACAAACTAAACATGTTGTCTAAATTTAGGTGTTATCACCACTGTCAGGCGTAACTGTCTTTTTACGGCATGGGGGATCGTAGGAAAGTGAGGGGGTCACTCAAAAAATTGAAAGGTAGTAGGGCTTGCTCAAAATGTCGAGAGTAAGAACGGGATTGCTCAATTTTTGACGCGAAATAAATTAAACCACCTCTCATATTGCACACATCAATTTCTCAAAATTTTACAAGATCTAGGACAAAACTGAACTGTTGTGAATCCATCCTTTTTATTCACAGAAACATATATTTCAATTGACATTTGACTTTTGACATTTAACCATGCCATATTCAGGCTTTTCATTAGAAGTTGGCAGCTGGAGAAATTGCATGGCTGGCGAGGTTGCAAACAAATAATAAATAGATTAAAAATACTGACTCTGACTGATGGTCCTCTAATATCATTTACTGAAGTGTAAGATTTTGCAAATGACACAAGAAAGTCGCAGATTTTCCTGTCTCGCATATTCTTTGGCCTTCAATCTATTGCAAACTGGGAGCAATTTTTACAACATATATTATGATTCCTGGGTAGTTAAATATTGTAATTCAAACACTGACCATGCAAAAAATGTAAGAAAATATCAGAGTTAAATGTCATTTTCAAACACTTTACTGAGTCCAAAATAAATTGAAACACCTATCATATTGCACAATGACATATATCAATTTCTAAAAATTGATGATGCGAGAGGGGGAGCCCTCTCTTGTGTTCTCCCCTTTGGGATGAACACCCTCTCCTGCTCTCCCCCCTGGGATGTTCTAACAGTTTTACCTGGTCAAAAAAAATTGAAAACACCTCTCATATTGGACCAGACTGCACCATTGCACTCATCAATTTCTCAAATTTTCCTACATAACATAGGGAATATCCCCCTCTGACACTTTTTCACTCAGCCTTTCGCATGTTCTCCCCTAGTACTTTCAAATTTTATAGGCCTACAGTCAGATATTCTAGTGAAAACCTGTCGTGATATCCAACCAAATTAAAAAATACTATATGGTTGGATACTGGCTATAGCGTTAGCTTTTATACCTATATTTTTTGTGACTTTTAGTTAAACTTCGTCATTGGTTCACCTTTTTCAACAATCATAAGATAACATGCAGAGTACACTAGAGATCTGAAAAGGTCCTTACTATTTCTGCATTTTTAGTAAATTTTACAAATAACTACTATCGATATTTAACTTTTCAAAGTGGGGGACATTGGTCAAATTTTCTGTGTAAGAGAGGGTGGTTACTTAAATTCATCATAGCTGGCAGAGGAGGGGATTACAAGGCCGTGTATAACGACGGCTCCCTAAGCAGTAATATGAGCCGATCATTAAGGAATGAACTCTGGAAAAGCGTAGTAGGAGGTCAGACGTAGTCAAAACAATACCACCACATATGTCCACGCACAGGCCGCTAGCTGTCCAAGTCATATCACTTGCTTTCAAGTGTAGCTCTTTTAACTACGTCTTACCTCCTGCAAGACAATGTTTCAACTTTGGCTGAGTTCATTTCTCTGTGATTGACCGGAATTCCTGCTCAGGTTATAATTACACCTTACAGTGTTGGCAACACCTCAATTTAGACAATGTCTAGTTCGCGTAATGCTATTGCGTCAAAGCAATCCACTACACTGTCATTGGTCAAAAAGACTTGAATTTCCCATTTATACGCAACCTCACTTTTAGTAAACGCTTGAAAGTTGTCTAAAATGTTATCAAATCTTTTTCAATGAACCATCTTTAACAAGTATCAATTTCGTTCTTTGCTGCCATGAACACTAGTCTGTTAATTGCACTTGGAGGAAGTTGCTCTGTCATATTGGCAAGATTATTAACCGCTAATGTAAAAACCATTTCGATACTCACATCACCGCTGATCAGAATCTGAAATTAAAATAAAAGTAAGGATACTGATAACGGATCACAGAAGTGAGAGACAAGACACACAGTTTCCATAATTTGAGGGCAAATGAAGAAAGCGCTTACAAGAAAGTCCGTACCAAATATCGCAGGTTAGTTAGGTTTTTTACTTCATCGAATATCTACAAGTACACATCTCTGAAATACAATATTTGGAATAGTATGTCGAAAGTGACATCATAATTGTCAAATAAGCTGTTATATTTACAAAATATATTCTCTTTTGTTTAGCTTTTACTAATATGCCCTCTAAGGAGTCTGAGGGACTCTAAGGTCAATCATACAGCAACGCTTTCATGTCAAGGTCTTTAAATTGAAACGCTGTTTATCTTGTATATGTAAATTGTTACAAAATAAAGATGTCAGGAAAAAGGGAACAGTCCTATTGGATGAAAGATGAGGACACAGTCAAGGTGTCCTTGTGGCTCTCTTTCTTATTAGCTAATAACAGGTTTTGAAAATATCACCAAACAGTAAAAATATTATCTTTAGCATCAGACTTTATGTGTTTGAAATATAAAGATGTGAATGCAGAAGGAAATCGCTCTTCAGAGAATCGGAGACGGGTTGTTGTTAAGGCGATGAGAATTGTTCAGGACATCTTCTCCTTGGTGCCTGAATTACCATCAACACATTTGTATGTTGAACAAGTACCAACTGTTAACAGTATGTTGTTGCCAATATTAGCGTTTCCTAACTTTTCATGATTAGATGTAGCTTTGCGACGTGCAATTAAATCCATTAAATAAAATTAAATCCATTAAATACAATTATACTTTTACTGTTGACAAAAAGGCATACTTACTTCAAATTCATCGAAGGTCATGTGGAAAAGATACATCCAGCTGCCATAAATTGTATCAAATGATTCAATCCCCTCCATGTTCTTGTACGGGTAGTAGAACACTACAAATTAGACAAGAGACAGCGTTCCACGACAGTTAAAGTGGATGGGGTACGAAAACTTTTTATCAATTCCCTAAAGTGGTATTAGGAGAAAAATGTCTTAACTTTTAATAAATAAGAGTCACGTTTAATTCACTTGCTACAGAGCTTCCACGCTACCTGTCTAGACATTGCCTATAAATAACCATACATGGGCGAAATGGGACGAAATACATCAAAAAGCGCCCAAAACCAAAACAACAAGACAAAATAAACCCAAATGACAGGTACATACCAGGGCATAGTATAGACATTATTACGATCCATATGAGACTAAACGGAAGAAGGTCGCCGATGGTCATCTTGTAGATGATAGTGACAAAAGGTC
>LD364421.1:0-16155 GCA_001465055.1 Ptychodera flava | reverse complement strand
ATGTATGTATGTATGTATGTATGTATGTATGTATGTATGTATGTATGTATGTATGTATGTATGTATGTATGTATGTATGTATGTATGTATAACTCCTACAGTGTGAAAGTCTGTTATCTACTAGGATGTAATCAAAGCAAAGAATGATTTAAAGACAAAGTACTTACTCATGAGCTGCTAAAAGACAATGTTGAACAAACATTTCAACATCAAAACATTGTTGTTATTGAAAAAGGAAACAGACAAACAACTCTTGTAGAACTAGCTACCCCTTTTGATGCACATGTCTCAAGCTGTTACCACTCAAAGTTTGATAAGTATCCCAACAAGCTTTTGACTTCAAACGTTAGAGGAAAATACTTCGACAAGTAACACCAATGAATAAATGCGCTGAGAAAAACTTTTAAAATCACCTATCCAGTTGTTTCCAGAGTAACAGCTTCATAAAGTTAACTTAAGTTATTTTATTTTTTTTTATTATATTTTATTTTATTTTATTTTATTTTCTTTATTTTTAAGCCTTATTTAACGAGGGTAGCCTGGTAAGCTTCGATAAAGATGCTTATATTCCGACCAGTTAAGGCAATATTTTCTTGTAGACATAGTCACGTCGTCAAGAAAATTGTTCTTTTAGTTTTTAGCAAGTGTGTTAGCATACTTTAGGAAATAATCTAAATTGATGATAAATATTCTTTAAATTCATCTATATTTCAACCCCAAAATATGGTGGATGTGATCTACAGCTTAAGGAAGTGTAATTCCACGAATTATGTAAGAGTGTCACTTAAACCTACCTGAAGAAAAACAACAAATAGCTCCAAGCCATGGGGACAGCTAATGTAGTCAAAATATCCTCCACAGAACGTAGTGATAGAAATCTGAATGGCATACACAGGAGAAATAGCACACAGGACACCAGAAATATTGATTTTGCCGGTATGTAAACCTGTAAGGCGAAAAGTTCATGGCTTAGAAAAGTACGATCCTGTTATAGTCGACGTTGCGTCTTAATGTAGTATGAACCTCGGAAGTCAAAAAATTAGAGTTGTTCTTAAACTTCTTCAGTGAAACTTTCAACACTTTTCTCTACAAAGTCAATGGAAAAAAATCAAGCTAACCTAACATATCCGTTATTTGAAATTGAACATTGTCCCCATACCTTTGTTAACTCTTTGGGTGAAAACTAAGGCTGTGAAATAGTTTTCTCTTGGACTTTTAAAATGATGAGCCCCTATATCTGTTTCTGGGCCTTATTCTACCTTATATCAGTTGTCATGAAAGTTGACCATACTCCTCCGGATTCCTTAATGAAGTGACAATCTTAGGATACGGTAAACATATGAAAACAGAGCAAACCACATGCGTATGTAACCAACTAACGTTCTTATAGTTCGGGGAAAACATATGAGTTTTAGGCGACGTTAGCACTGTGGAATCAACTTGGGAACAATAATTGTATATAATACCATGAAATTGTTTTCTCTGTTTCACGTCATCGTATCCTTTTTTTTTTCATGAAGCCGTAAAACTTTGAGCAGAAGGCGAGATGTTGTGCGGCTCCGCAAAAAGCACGAGTATATGATGACGTCAAAGAGAGAAAAATTCCATGGGATTATATATTTATCACATGAACAGTCTGCTTATTTTTTGTTTTATACGGAAAGCCAAAATTATGGTTGAGGATTGAAAAAATATTGTCGCAATCTGGGTTTTATTTCCCTGGATTACTTTCACTCAATCAGTAAAACAGCCCATCGCCCTAGAGATTTACTGGATACATTCATTCTTAAATCCGATCAAGGTGAAAATTTGATACACTGAATGTCATCTTAACCAATCAGACATACGGATTCGTTCACGTAAACTTGTCGACCATTGTCCCCTGCTGATCCGACCCGAAAGGATATCTACCATCGGCTGTCGGGGAATATCACCGCGCATGCTAATGCCAAACAGCCATAGTACTATAACCAGATTTATTAGTATATTTTCATATATATTTATGTAGAGAAGGCAACAACAAGATCGAAACAGTAGTTCTTATTCTAGGAAGTGTCGTGGCTTTCAAAATATCATGATCTTACTATCTTTGCGAGCCCGAAAAGTTCAGTTCGATGGCACCGTATGTGACCCGGGCTAAGCACGTGGCCACAACAGGCCGTCACCACCTGTCTACGCCAGGATCAACTAGTCAATCCCGACCCCGGTCGAACTTTGATGTTTGCAGTGACACATATCTCGCCCGTAATTACCTCCAAATTTTGTCATTGATGGAAACTTTGTTCTGTTTTCCGAGTCAACTTTCGACAACTCATTCAAACTCATTCAGGCTACGGCTCGCTCGCTCGACAGCTGATGCAGATACTTCGCTACAGAGCTACGCTCCAGGTTCGATTTCGATTGAGAATTCATGGAATTTTTTTGTGGTGTAGGAAATTTATCGCTGTGCGTCGAATGATTTGATGTATTTTTCCTTCTATGTCGGTTTCCGAAGATCATACAGTAGTCTACTCTTTTTTTCTTATAGTTGAAATTACGTTGGGCTGTACCTTTCGGCTTTACCCCTAAGTTCAACGTATACATTGATCCGTCCGTACGACTAGACTGGAGCGCTCGCCGCGGCGGCACCCAATTCTATTCTCCGGAATAGTTACGAAAGCTTTAGCGACTCGAAATTTCGTTGAACATTTCCATTTTTCCATGTATGAATTTATTGCATTATCTTTTCGTAAAAATGTCGTGAGAGCACGGCATCGATCGTGACCGATCAGTCACGATTTCAACGTCACAGCGAAGTGCACGAAAAAAGTTCCGGTTGATGATGTAGAACAGGGGTACTTCGGATTTCTTATCTTACCTGTTCTACGTCACTCAGGTGGCGATTCGGACCAGTTCATGTGATAATGATTCTAATATAATTGTGAATGGATATTAAGTGCCCCAAAGATGTTATGTTGGACGGTATATATGTGTGTCAAGTTCACCAGGCCCTTAAATCTATGTTGCATGTATGGTAATACTTTTTAAATATTGAATGAACAACCGTTACTCACCTGCAATTTCAGGTACCTACTCTTCAAGGCTTTGATATTGAAGTATTCAAATGCCAGGTAAATCACACTGTCAATACAGACTATAACCTCGGCAATATATCGAATCTGTTTTGAAAAGTTGAAAAACTCGACATCACAAACCCATATATATATATATGACCGTAACCGAACACACAGTGCAACAGGTTTGTTGTTAGAATTTACTGAGTAGATGTTGGTGAATACGTCTTCTTCTTCTTCTGAAGTATGTTCATGACTATAGAATGAGTCTTTTGCTACGAGAGGGGCGGTCTTATTTGGCTTTAACCATCTCTGCACACTCTTCTCTGATACACTGTTTCATTAATATCACTTACGATATCTTTCACTGCAGTGCCACTCAATAAGTCGCCATCCGGTCGTAGATATACAGCTATACTTAACACAATAAGGTGGATAATTGCCAGAATGAAACGGATTAATAGCTTTTTCTGTAAGGAAAATCAAAGGGATGAGGGCTTATGTTTGATTCCGAAAAATTTTTCCCCCTTTTCGTTTTTTACTTAAATGCAATGGTTGTTGGTGCTAACATTTAATTTGGCATTGCACAACCGTACAGTTAGGTTTCTACATCCATCAAATAAACAAAAGATGAGTATGTTTCATTTTTCTCTCGAAGGTAAGGAAAGGGTTATTGGAACGATTGCATCTGGATCTCTGCATTTAGAAGGGTTATTGGAACAATTGCATCTGGATCTGTGCATTTAGATCATTGATATAAGGCATCTTGATACGCGCTTAGTGGAAATATCGCTCTGGAATTATCGTATAAAGTCAGTCTGACAATGCAGTTTTGCTAGGAGTCTTGTCTACTCTAACAACTTTCGTACCTTGGCAAATTCTTTCCATTTCTCTTGTAGCAAAAGATAGATCACGCCACCCTCCAACATATCTAAATGTCCATCTTCGCCACCGAAGACAGTCCTCCACAAGACTGACTTCAAATCTGAAAGAAAAGTAATAAACTAGACAAACAGACTTTGATGGATTAGTAGAGGTTAAAATATCAATTGTGACTGCACCAGATTCTCTGTAAAAGAAATCAGACTTCCTTTATTGGATAGATATCATGAACAAAAGAAGCAAGAACCAAACCAAACACGCTGAAGTCCAGACTGCTATGTATGTAGATTAACCGTATAGTTTTTGGACTCTTGCTGCCTGTTGTCAGTATCTTCCTAGCTGTCAACTATACGGCTTTTTATGATAGTTCACATTTATCGCTGACATTTCTGTCGTAATTTGTCCTGCGAACAAAAGTCGGTCAGGCTTACTCAGGTTTCCGTCTTCTTCGATACTATCTACTCCATCCAGAGGATGCGTAACACACTTCACTGGCCCAAACTCCCATGCTGTGTTACTGCTATCTTCCAGTATGGCTTCGAAAATTTCGCTACGTCCCTCTTCACAGGCAAGTCCCATCACTTCCGGACCGTTTTCTTTCTCGTGTTTATCTTTGTCTTGTTTTTCTTCCCCCTCTAGTTCTTTTTTTAAAAATATTTTTGGAGACTCAGTTTCATGACTTATTATATTCTTATACATATCCTATGAAAATCAATCAAAACGCAAAGATGAGTTATTCAAGTTATACATTCTTCCTATCCCTTGCTCCGAGATGAACGAATATCTAAACAGTGAATAATATTGAACAAATTTGTTTTAAAAGATACAACTTTCAAACGTAGAAGATTTATAATCTCCGTCACCATATCCCTTTCTTTTTTTCAATGGCGGCTGTTATGTTTACCACAACTATTTATCGACAATTCTTGTGGATAACATTATTGCTAAGAGGTAAGAATCTAATAGGACAGAAAGGTTTGCAATTATAAAAGAGTTATCAGAAATGAAATGGAATGAGTCATTTCATAGAGATCTCTGATAAGTAAACTGTGCTAAATATTCGCCTGTTATTACAAGTGTTAAACTCACCAGTTTGTCATGAATGACGGCCATATGAAGGGCGGTATTACCATAAGAATCTTCTGCACTCGGATCAGCTTTCTCGACAAGATAGTTATAGATTGCAATATTGCCGAGCGACGCGGCAAAGTGAATAGGGTATTCCCCATAGTAGGCATAACCAACGTAACCTGCGTGATTCAACAATAGACCATCTTTTTGATTTTCCCGCCGGAAAAATCTGCCATTTGCCCTCTGGTCAACGACTGCCTCTTTCTCAACAAGCATTTTTACAGATTCCAGATCGTTGTTCACAATAGCCAAGTGCAAACTGCTTTCTCCTGTAAGAATGATATTTAAAAAACCTTTGAACTTCCTTTCTTCCCTTATCAGTTGTCATCCACTTTTGCAGACCTACCAACAACCACTGACATTATACGCAGTGTTTTTTGTACGTATCGCCAACATTACGTGGTATAACTGGATCCATTACTACTTACCTTAAGTTAGCCAGTTCACAGATTAAAGAGTTATTTCATACTTTTCTCAGGGTGTTAAAAACCTTGAATAATTTAAGTTTCATTTAGAGTTTCAGTTATTCAAAATTTTCAAATGAAGATTATGGAATCAAACTAAGAATTCACTCGGTAATACTCTTCGATCCAGGGATCATATTGTGGTGAGCAACGACAAATAGAGCTACTAGTAGAAAAGAGTCTTTGACCTCAGTCAATGTTTTTCCCTTGACTGTTCCTATGGTGGATTTAGGATATTCTACTGAAGGTCATAAGTCGTAACGATGTTTCACAACACGCATATAGGGTACAACTGCCAAAATGAAAATCTCTTACCGTAATACTCTGCCTTTTCATAGATATCTCTTGCAAGGTTTGGGTATTTTTTCAACAATATTTTCGCTATCTTCTTGTGTTCATCTGTGTTTTTAAGATAACAGATATGTAAAATAGTTTCTCCAACTCCACCACGCATATCCTGTTTCCAACATGCTTTGTGAGCTGCATCGTTTCCCTCTTCAAACTGTTCACATTCTTTGAGTGGCTGTATATGGCGAAAATATGAGTTGGTATATTTAAGTGGACTGTATGTTGACAGCACTGCTACGATCTCAAATTGCGGTCACTGAGTAACAGTAGAGGGATGTATCCTACTGTAAGATAGTTTTAACTTGTTCAGCTTGGTTCTGTATTAATATAGTGTCAGCCTCATGATATTAGAAGGATTTATATATTCTACGCCAGTATATCTAACCGGCATTTAGTAGTTAAAATACATTTAAAATACGTAGTCAAGGTTGATGCTCTGTACCTGACCTAATTAATGAGGTTGGTTGTATTACGCAAAACTCATCAGGCTACATTTTGACATGAATATTTCTGCTTGCCTAGAAAATATGCCTACCTCCCGTGTAAGTATTCTTGGAGGTGATGTTGGATCAGCGTCATAAAAACATCAATAGTATCAAGTCTTTTTGAAAGAATTTAGCGAAGAATACAAGTTATCATTGACCTGGATTTACTCTAAGAGCATGCCTTTTTGCGATTCTTAGCCTTAAAAACACTATAGTTCTATACAGAATTTCGATAAAATATCGCTATAAAATATCGCTCTTTTGAGTAAATTTGAAGTATTCTTTTTACAAAACATTGCTGTATATAGGTGTTTAATATTTTCAACATCAAAATTCCATCTACAGTAAATCCGCCAGCTATAGAAACGAATTCTCATTTCTTCTGATTGTCAAAAGGGGTATAATAATCTGCACAACAGAGTTTTTGGACCACACGGGCAGCTTCGCCTACGTCTACATACAGTTGAAGTCGCCATCTGTCACAGTTTATTCCCTATCATTCGTAAGCATTGTGTCTTCGCTTCCATTTTCAATCATAACACATTTGCTGTTATTTGAGGAGGATATATCCCAGGCCTGTACTATTCACATACCACTAGGGGTTGATTATATTGGATTGGGGTTTATTTAGTTGATGATAGCATCACTTGAAGCCTGTTGCACTTACGGAATGAGACAATACTTTTACAAAACTCCTGAAACAACGTCTATAAAATTGATCGCATCTAACTCTCAGCTGATCATTAATTTGAGCCGTATCGCAAAAAATCTGTAGAATTGGAGAAACGCAACGAATTGTGACTACATTTACCAATACATACATATCTTATAACCGACCGTCAATAATACCCGATAGAAAATGTTAGACAAATGACCAGTCTTATATGAAAATCGACAAAGGTTTTTGTCATGAAGTTGACAGAATTAATAGACAAATTAAGACCAACAAACTTTAAAGTTTACGATTCCATACTACTCTAGCTTAAAGCTTAAGGGATTGCTTACAAGTTTAAATTTCTTGAAGACGGAATGGCTGAATGACTTCGTTTAATTTGTTTGCTGTTGTTGTGTACTGAAACCTTAAGCTATCAAGAAGATCACCAATGAGGGGCGGTATGGGGTGTGGATTTCACATTGTATCACGCAATTCGTGCCTATATGTAAAGTTCCGACAGAGTGCACCATTAAACGGAAAACTGCCATTGCAATTTTTAGATCGGAAATTTCCAATTTATGAAAAGATTCGAACTTTGATTAACATCTTTGCAGAACAAACTAAGATTTTTATCTCAAAAATAACCATTTATTCTCCTCAAAAAACGATACTTTACTTCTATAAAGCAAGGCACTATATCTACAAAAGAAGCGAAATAGTATTTAATTATGACATGCTATTATGTCGACGGCCGACCAAAGTTTGTTTTAAAAATCAAGTCCTGCATAGTCATCTTTGCAGCGTTTTGTTTGCACCAAGGCCACCACGATCCAAAGACATAAATATTCCTTGGCTATCGTTAACGAACAGGCAGGTTTTTTCTTTGACTACGACGACCAATAACTACAGTCAGTATTCTTGTGACTGACTACTGTGTTTTTCAGTAATTTTTACGTTGACATTCGGTAGTCTTTCAAGTTACAGTACACCGGATAAATCTTTTCGTTTCAATTTGAAACGGGAACTGAAGTGGGAAATATCTTATTTTTTAAAATTTTGTTTATTTAAAGATAGACAAAACCTACCACTTTTAAGATTACTAGTTTTTTTGTTAAACAACCAGCATTATTGGCCTTGGATAATAAGCAATTAACTATCGTATGACAAATTATTTTGTCATTATTGACATGCTAAGCAACCACAGTTTTACGTAACATGAAAATGATTATGAACTGGTGCTAATAACTGTGAAATGTCTGTGAACGTTTGCATTACAAAATTGATAATACTTGTTCACTAACAATTCATTCATGAAGCAGAAATAGCTTTTTGAACTACTTCATAGTTCTTTAAACAGCTTAAACTCTTAATGATGATGATGATGGTGGTGGTGCGAATGTTGATGATTGTGATAATGATGACTACGACGATTATCATCATCATCATCATCATCATCATCATCATCATCATCATCATATATTTGCGATTACCTTTATCAGTTTGAGACTTCCGTTTTCATGGTAAAGATATTGTTTTAGCTTTTCTTTAGCCGTTTCCTTAAAGCAATTATTCTCGGGATCATTATCTTCAATAAACGAATCATATAAAGTTCCGCCACCTTCAAGATTTATCAGCTGATAAATTTCATAATTTTTATGTTGCTCCTGCCAGGCCTTGGTTGGTTCTGCGTTATCTCCACACATTGTGCCTTAAACAGGAAAGGAGAGAGAGAGAGAGAGAGAGAGAGAGAGAGAGAGAGAGAGAGAGAGAGAGAGAGAGAGCAGTCAAGTATGTAAAATTACATTGTTTAAGGCCCTTAGCAGCCATTAATTATATAGACTTACAACGTATGTTGAGAGATTTATATACACATGGCAGAAATATTTTTATTCTCAGATCTCTTGTTGTCAAGCAAGAGCAAGCAATGCTATTTCACGCCCAGAGTTTGAACCACTATTTACGTTCTAAGTCGTTTTGATTATTAACAGAGCTGCCCGCAAAGCAGGCGTTTGACATAATTAGACTTAATTAATACAACTGCAAACGCATGCAGAAACTAACCCCTTTTATATTTTCAGTTGATGCTGCAGATACGTGTAAAGCATATTACTTGATGTTGTCAAGATGTCGTATGTATGCTTACATACATCAGTCAATAACTTTATTTGTTAGAATAACTTAAACGTGAAACGTTATTTGCCCTGAATCTGTGAGATTTTTATAGTTCTCATGAAATCCCATCATTACCACACACTAGGTATATATTTGTTAACTATCCCCCTGCTATTTATGGCGTTTGTGTAAAAATGGCAACCCAAAGAAGTAATCGATGAACCCTAGTCACCAGCTAGCCATTTGCTCCTTATATTCACTACATTTCGCACCGTTTATGATCCTGTGTACACGGAACTCTACATACAATGTCTGAGAATGACTTATATTAGGAATATACAAAAATCACAATTAGAAATACATTTTCAATTTAAAAAAAAAATCATCGTGAACTTGAAGCCTGCCTGGTAAATATCATTTCAGTAACAATTATTAGAAAATTGCTTATTGTTAAGCTATGGGTGTGAATAATACTGTGCGCTTACAGTCCAAGAAGTCTCACATTAATGACCTAATTAGTCAGTTACAAATCTCTGTGGTAAAATCAAGGTAAATCAAAAGATAGGGCATTTGGAAATTTAAAGAGAAAATCGGTTTCTCCTTAGCATATGTTATGAGCTGCGGTATGATATAAACGTTAGTGTTATCGCTAAAGGTCATTCATATATATTGCAGTGTTGGCAAGCGACTTGATGCTCAGTACGTCTAATACGTATAAGGTTTAAAGGTTGACATCGTACAAACATCACGTATTTGTGTCCTTCGAGTCGTTTAATTCGAAATTTCAGTAAATATTGAAGAAAGCCTTGATCCACTCCTTAAAATGTATAAATTGGCACAGATGATAAGATACGATATTGCCCTGCGGTACTTACGCCGTTGTTTTTCGGCATTTGCTAGCCATGAAATTGCGCCTGCTTGTTTACTCCCATGTATACACCTCCTTCCGTGGATTTCACAGTGATCCCACTTGAAGTGGAAACGTTAGTCTGCAGAAAAGACTACGGCTCTCGTGCTTTCGTTTTGTATTTGGCGTCCAGCATCTGGTTGACTGATGCAGTTACCTTACTATTTGACCCTTTAACAAGAGGAGCACAGAAGCTATGAACCTACCTTGTGCTGTAGTGGTGTGGGTCAGGTGCAGTAAATACCGCTAAGTCTTGACTTTAGTGAGCACTCGAGTTTGAAGTCACAACACGGAATCTGTGCGATGTTCGACAAGTAGCAGTGGCGAAATATTCAACTGTGTTTCAAACAGAAAAAATATACGCACCGACCACAGATTCAAACACGAAAACAGACGCTTTGTAATGTCGAAGTATGTCCCCAATGTAACAAGTAGGCTGTTTTGTCAGATTTAGTCTTTTATAGTTAAGCCAATGCGATAGCCACTATCCTTTACAACCTGGAGACACTCGACCTCAAACAAGTGCAACAAAACACATTGTAAGGTTGCTATGGAAGCGACGTGGGACATATTGGTATCGTGATCAGAGCATAAGCAATGAAATATCAGCATTTTAAGTTACTGCCCGTACTCCCGCCATGGACTAAAAACTTTTGCGTCGGGCTGGTAAAAATACAATCTTACTAGACCAGTGGTCGAGAAGTTTTGAAAATGAATAAAATAACGTCTAAATCTTTCTGGGTAGCCAACATTTTCAATGGACCAGCAAACAATAAAACATGTGTTTACAGTAATTATACGGTTGCGAGTTGCGAGTATAGAAGCATGTCGTCTGGACGTCTGGTTATCACGTGACAAGGACGTTACGCCTGCTTAAGGTAGTATGCTCCTCGAAAGTGAAACATTTAAACTTTTGCCCAAACTTTCCTCAAGGAAACTTTCAACCATTCTGTTTCAAAATCAAGAATAAAAATTGGGGTCACCGTACAAATTTTGGAACTAGATGAACAAAATACCAAAGATTTAGCGATATTTAAAATTCAAAATGGTCGCCGCCCCTGTGTTAACTCTATAGAGAAAACTAAAATTTTCGAATTTCGAAAAACTAAGCCGGTGAAAAGTTTTCTTACACCAAGAGCTTTAAAATGAACCCAACAAGTGGTGTATCAGCAAAGAATATTTGAGAGCCCGAATATCTGTCCCCTTGGCGCATACTACCTTAATAAGCTGCAGTGTAGCAGTCACCATGTCCATAACTGATTACATTCTCCATGCATGCATTTAATCTGATTTTGACGAATACTAAACTGCCTTTCCTCACGAAGTACTTAAAAATTACTATTTTTTACTTAAACTTAGACAAAAATCCTTGAAACACAAGGAAGAAATAAATGTTCCTACCAGATAGAGCTTGCCCCGCTGCATTCTAACGTCTATTCCCAGTCATGTCTTCACGTGGCATGGTCGAGTTAATCCACACAGTAAACAAAATGCAGATTTTGTATGGCAACTTGTCGATTATATATTTCTAAACTGAAATTATTTTCGTTGTTTTTGTCATCCGTGAAATATGTTGTTTTAATTAAAAATTGCAAGTTTTTAAAAATTCTGCCGGACATTTGACCAATTAACTGCAGCCTACTTTTGAGACTCCATTGAACTTCGATCTAGCTCTGTGCTGCAAGTAAAATTAGATCTAGACAAATTATCGAATTGCCAAAGCAAGACAGACATTGCAACGTGAGTTTGATTCACCATAACCTGAGATCACAAAGTCATGACGTAAAGTTTGCAAACATTTATTGTGTTAATAACGCGTACTTGTCCACCACGTACGACGCAGTGGATCATCGCTCGAGTCGAGCATCATCCATAATAAATTATTGGACAACGATAGATACGACATTTATTTGGCACGCTTCCATCGGCCCTCACTTTATACATTTTCTCTGATTCTACATGTTGTCAACATTTTTCAGCTTCGGTTATTGTATTTCATAAATATTTGCAATGTAATGTTTTATTAAAAAGTAAATCTCAATCGGTTGTAAAGTAAAAATGGGTTCACATCGCTGTTACTGCCGTCACATACGACACTGGTTAATGCAATTTTCGGTGTACTACGTACAATTCAAGTATAACCAAGCAAAGCCGACTTCCTACTATATTAGTATCTACCAATTAATCACTAGATTACATTTATAATGAAATGTTCGTTTTAATTGCCTCTGTTTTCCATAATTTACCATAAGATTAGAAAGAAAATCTAGAAAAAGTAACTTGGTAGTACATCGATGTCGAGAGGCCAAGGCCGCAGGTCATTTGCGTAACGATAGGCAGCTAGCCAGTAATTTCAGGAAGTTGCACCTCTAAATATGATATTTTGCGGGACAAAATGAGGGAGATGATAAAGAAGAACAAGGTTCAGAACTAATGTTCAATGCCATGCACATATATAAACCTGCGCTAGACTCAACACGCAACGAAATTCCGATTTCCCTAACTTTTGATGATGATGATGCTGAAAGTGACGAAAATTTTAAAAGGCAGATGATGTTGTTGATTTTTGTGAACTTAACATGTAACTACATCACATACAGTTTTTACGCAGTTTAATTATCAATTCTGAATGTAAATTCGCACTGTGTACTAAGTCTTTAAAAATACTAGTCGGGTATGGTTTCTGACCTGACAAATAGGCATATTATTCGGACTGGCAACTTTTTAAGGGACAACTGACTTTTGAAAGTTATAATCTATCAACAACTTTCAAAATCTGGGTAGAATACATGAATGCAAAGTTGTACCATTTGAGATCAGGACAGTGTAGTTGAAGCAGATTAAAGGACCTTATGTTCACCTATATCGGGTTGATGTTACACTTAGTCAAACAGTATGAAATTTGAACTCTATGGAAACTAGTGTGTCTGGAGCTTAAGGTACCAGGTAAGGAATAATCTAGCAAATTATTTTTTTTTTTTTGAATATTCTACTACAGATCCTTACATTTAATGATCAAGGTTTGTTTCAATTGGTAGGACGAGGCCAGATCAGTGCGACAGACATACTACAACGATTTTGCCGCAGTTGCTAAAATAAACGCAGGTGTTATAAAGCTATAAATATCAATGAGTCAACAACGGCCCGGTAGAAATCAATGCCCAGCTAAAAACGGTAGGTCAACGTTCAATTGAATCACAGCACCACATAGGTGAAATGTCAAAAGGGAAGTTATAGGCATAACGCTAGTTTTAAAGTACTTTCATATGAATATTTTAAAAAAATGATGGACAACAAAAGAAAATCACCCGGTTTCATGCATTCATCTGGTAGCTTTATGGTCTCGACCTTGATAGTTTTTTCCTGCTTAGAGACCCTTCCATATTGCTAAACACCAGTAAAGCAAAATAAACGCTGCACAGTTGGTATGGGTGGTATGTGGGTCAATAGTACATTGCACTGTGTGTATACGTAGTCGCTTTACGTTTAAGCGCCTCGCCATGTTACCCACCATTGCGCCTGTGCCATCGTTGGGCCCCAGCGCAGGCAGCATCAATATTTCCGCCGCTCATAGATGGATTGGAAATGATTTTGTCCTCGCTGTCAATCTGTCATCATTCAAATATCATGCATCATATCTTCTTATAAAATTATAAGGTGTGTAGCATTTCAAGCCAGTTTACTTCATCAAGGAAAGAATGTTGTACCCCTACCCCTAGCTCGCGCGTACTCATACGATACACTCAACTCAAAATGTGACTCCATAGAAATAGTGCATTGTTAAATATCTAATGTTAACGCTTTTTTCTTGTTTAATATATAGGAATAAATAATCTAAACTCATACAGCTGTCCAAATTTTGCTTCATAAAAAGAAAATCAAAATTGTTACATGGTGTTTTGGGTTTAAAAAATTCAGAACTGTCAAATACAAAACACACGATATTTATTTGGGAAAATTGGATGAGAATAATTATTAGGAAAATGTAACGAAATCGAAATTTTTACAGCCGAAATTTTACAAAATGATAGAAAAGTGTAAAATTTTGAAATATTGTTCTCATCGGACAAAACAACGAAAACACAACGATTATTGCATACCTATTTCATTGGATTCATTTTTATGAAAATAAGTTCATTTTTGTGTAAATGTACTAAAGAAACGAGACAAAATGCTTAAAATTTCTCTAATTGACGACTTTTGAGTCAGGGCACTTTTGAAATGCCCCTGACTTTTTCATGACTTTAAGGCTACATGAACATTAAATTGAGTTGGGGCACATTTTAAAAGACCCGACTGACTTAACTGTAAATCAATTGAAAAGCTTCATTTTGGTCGAGGAAAAATGACAAACTGAGATTATCACTAGTGTTTCAGTAAAGAAGAAACTACAGACAAACTCTCATATTTTCATTCAAATATGAATATTGTTCAAATGTTTTGAACAATATTGCATTAGATACTATCATGCACTGATTCTTACTCATAAAATTTCAACAGCATCGTAAATTTTGAATAAAATTTTAAAGATGGTAAGCAAATATGGTGTAAAATTAGAGAAATTTCTAAAATTCTTGAGAAATTCTGTCAATCCAATTATCCCAATTTTGTTCCAATCGTGTTAAAATCATTTTAGAGTCGTCCTACTCTATATACGCACATTTATTTTGCTAAAATTGGCAATTCTTGTAAAAAAAAACCAGTTTCTGAGCTGTCCAAAAATATAAGTTTTATGTTATTTCATGCTAGTTTACTTAATCTAGGAGAGGATATAGTACCCCTTGCTCTACCAGTTTTTGGCATTTAGAGCGGTATATGCAAATCAAAAACCACCCCAAAGAGGTAGTGTACCCGAAAACATCAGGTGTTAACATGTTTTTTCTTGTTCAGCAGGCTCTAAAGAAGAAAAAATACCAATGTAGTAGGTTTATTGGGGTGCACGATTGGCCCTCCAGCCCACTGACTGCAGGAGAAAACCTCCGCTGCACATTGCATGACTTAGACTGCTAGCGCTGGAAACTGTGTCTGGTTCTATAAACCAGATCCTGGCAAAGAGTCAATCCAATTTACGGTTGTCTCTTCAATCTTGGCACCATGTCTTTTCTGCTCTATTAGCTGTTTCCTGGTGGCTTTCGGTACCACCTGTTATGACAAAGTAAATATTCTTGTATTCAGACGACATGAACAAGTCAACATGCTCAATGATAGAATCATTTACAAGATAATTTGAAGACAATATTGCATGGAAACTGAACATTACACTGTAAGAAGTTTAAATGAGTCGACATGAAGTCTAGTCTGTGACAAATCTAAATGAGTGCACAGATAATTACACTTCGATTCAACAACACTTGGGTACTCCTAGATAAAATTGATTTTATCGTATGGCGCCCGGGCTATGTTTCACCTAAACAGCTATTCAAACTCTGTGTACGGCATCAATATAGAAAGTACCAAGTACAAGAGGACACGATCTTTCGAAATAAGGAGAACTCGCTCTGCTAAATACTGCAATCAAATATAAGGTCAGACTGCTATTAAATTTGCTATGAAATTATTGTTGTAACCCTTGCACCATATTCCTCACATTAGATCAACGAGAACTCCACTGGTGACGAACAAATTAATAAAAAAATCCCTACCGTCCAGTTTTGAAGGGAAAGTCTAGTCCGTATGGACGAGTCGCCGTGCGGTTTCTGTTGTTGTACCCTAAACTTTGGCTTTACAATCATCAATGAGTCGCAGAATTCGCTATCCTCAGCATCGGCTTTACGGGGTGAAGGTTGGATCGTACTGTAATGATAATTCAAGAAGTCAAGGCACGCTTATTTTAAAGAGACATTCTCGTACCGCAGAGTCATGACCTCAACTAAGAAGGGACAACTTTTTCGTAAAGATAACCATGATCTTGATACGAATGGAATAAACCCGAACCTTATACAGTAAATATTGCCAGTAAATTTTGAATATTCCGAAATAAACGAAATTCTTTTTCCGTCTATAGAAAATTTACGCTTTGGTTACGGTATTAAAATAAAAGGTGTAAAATCCATAATTTGATATTTACTTCTACATTTTGTATATATATATATATATATATATATATATATATATATAT
>LD364411.1:15000-35505 GCA_001465055.1 Ptychodera flava | reverse complement strand
ATTGTACTTTATCATATACCCATGCCCATATTGCTACATCCTAGTGACGTTTAAGGGACTGGACATAAATTACAGGGGGGGTGGGCCGGTGTTTTTCGAAACACCGCTGCGTCAAAAATAGTGACCCTTCGAAAGTTCATGCACAAAAATTAGTGACCCTCCCCCTTATCCGTGCATGAAAATAAGTGACCCTCCCCTGTTACTCAATACCCCCCAAAAAAACCCGCAATGTGTTCAAGACCCCCTTCTGACTTGCTTTACTTTTTAAGTCGCCCTCCGGAAAGGAAGGCAAAATGTGGCCTATATAACGCGTTGTCCAAAAAATATCAAATCATATGTGTGTGTGATAATTCATGTAAATGTATTTTGCTTGAAGTGGCAGGTAAAAAGTGCATGCCTGTACAAAAAATGTAATTTTTAGATTTCATCGATAATGTCGATTCCCTATACATGGTAGTCGACTATAAGAAAACTACGAACGTGTATTTTCCAGTATAAAACTAGCAATATCTGTCCATATATACATGTCGAATAACTGATATAGATGTACTTGATCAGCATGCGTTGTTTACAAGTGCAAATGTGAACAAGATATTTGATTTTGGAATTTCGCTCAAAATGTTGATCCACTATACATGGGAGTCTATGACAAAACTATACATGGGAGTCTATGACAAAACTGTAAAACAAAAATTTCAGAATAAAGAATTTGCACTATTTGTGCATATATGGACCCTGAATAATTGACATAATTGTGCTTGATTAGAAGAGTGTGGTAACATGTGCATCTGTGTACAATAACATTGTTTTTGGAATTTCGCATATAATGTTGATCCATTATACATTGTAGTCTATGACAAAACTATGAATAATTTTTTTTAAATACAAAACTTGGCAAATCTGTGTGTTTATGTATGCTTGATTATTGATATTTATGTTCTTGATTAGACTAGAGTGAATACAAGTCCATGAGTGTGCAAGAAATTTGATTTTGTAATTTCACTGAAATGTTGATTCACTATACATGGCAGTCTATGATGAAACTATCAATATTTTTTTTACAATACAAAACTAAGTAAATCTGTGCATTTATGTACACTTGATTATTGGTATTAATGTTCATGATTAGACTAGATTGGTTTCAAGTCAATGGGTGTGCAAGAAATTTTATTTTGGAATTTCACTGAAATGTTGATTCATTATACATGGCAGCCTATGATGAAACTATGAATAATTTTTTTTCCAATACAAAACTAGGTAAACCTGTGCATTTATGTACACCTAATTATTAGTATTAATATTCATGATTAGACTAGAGTGGTTTCAAGTCAATGGTTGTGCAAGAAATTTGATTTTGGAATTTCACCAAAATGTTGATTCACTATACATTGTAGGCTATGAGGAAACTACAAATAACTCAAAGGTTATCTGATCCTAAATTGTTATTCAAAAGTTGTTCGACCTGAAGCTTCCAGTTGTTATTGATGACACTATACACTATTCTGAATAGTTTGTATTCTGTCAATGTCCTCAAAAAATAAAAAATTGTACATACAGCGACATGAACTTTTGACACCGACCTATACCCAATGTATTGTCAATGGGAGAATGATGTCAAATAAGTGATCTCCCAAATTGTTATTGAAAGAGTCATAATAGGGGACAGTTATGCACAATAGAGGAGTTGAATAAGTATAAATCATGACAACTTAAATCAATGTGGCTGCTTGGATCATCAATACATTGTTTATTATACCTGAAATTTGCGCCCGAAGGGCGCGCCGAAAATGGTAATGGCAGAAAATGAAAGTGCCAAGAGGTAATTTTTCTTTTTTCAGTATTCCATATTCTTCAATACATGCGTATGCAATTTCACCTTTGATGCATGAAAAAAGGTGACCCTCCCCCATAGGCTTGCACAAAATTTTATGACCCTTCAAAAATGCTTGCGCGAAAAATGGCGACCCACCCCCAAAAAACACCGGCCCACCCCCCCTGTAATTTATGTCCGGTCCCTAACGTAAAATATCAGCCGTTATATTTCACGGTAAACGTCGAGATATGCACGATGAACGTCATCAGTTTTAGAGTTTTCCCGAACTACTTAGCACTTTGTTGGTAAAGAACGTAAACAACAAAATGGCTGCCGCTCCCAGCCTGCGATGCGATGTCGCCGACGTAAAAACTTGAAGGGCTTCGAGGAACACGGGTATTTCTGGTTGCAAAATACGGAAATATCACGTTGAGTCTTGAAATGTTTTCCCATGGTATGTTTCTTGGTCAAGTTCTATCAAACATTCTGCCGTTCGCACGGCGCCGGCACTGTGCACGGTCTCCACCGAATAGGTAGTGAGCGCGTGTCGTGACAGCGATGTCGCGCGCGCGACGACTGTTGACATGGCAACTCTAAAGGTAAAGTAAACAAAATGGCGTCCCCTCTCCGCGCGAGCTCCGTGCCGTACGACGATCGAAATCAGGATAGATTTAAAGCTGAGCAGTTTTTGATCGGTTTTAGTTGTATAAGCATATTGCACCTTAAAATGTTCCTTCTGTAAGATGCTTTTTGTATCCCGGTGTCTTGCCTTGGGTTTCATTGAGATATGGACGACTTGCAGCGATGTCGCGCGTGATGTTGACATCTTCGTCGTATACTTTATGAATGAATCCTGTTCACATAAACATTCTGATATTTATGCGCAAGGCGTAATAAAGTAAAGCCTCAAAATTAAAGGTTTTTCACTCTATTAGTAAAAATTCTCTAAACGTATGGGCATGGGTATATGATAAATCGGTTATTACCCAATATCGCCTGTTCCTTGTGTCGTATCAGCATTCGTGTCATTTGTGCTGCGTCAGACACTCGACTTCGTCTCGTGTCTGACGCAGCACAAATGACACTCATGCTGATACGACACAGGAACAGGCGATATTGGGTAATAACCTCTAATTGTACGTTTATTTTATGATTATCATCAATTTATTTCTTGTTAAAGAGGAGGCATTGGCAAAGTCTGTCTGTCTGAATTATTTCTCTATAGTGCACATCGTTTGTTTGATAGTTGCTTCTCTGTATTTGGTATATTGTACTACATTACATACTGTAATAATAATTATTGTTTTATAATTAAGATGAGCTATCGACAATTACTCATGAGTGACGTACTCTGTTAAGATAGGAAATTGATTTCTCTTTGTCTTTTAGTCAAATAATGTTATTGTAACTGCAGCTCCATTTCCCTGAATGGTATGGCCCCACAATGCACTGCTCGGTTACACGTCTATCAGTAGGCTTCAGAAAGTGTTTTTGTTCATACAAAGTTCTCTTAGGCGTGACCACTCTACCAACCAGAGCTGCAGCGGAACACGTTCGACTTGCTCACAGTCAGTTGGATTTTCACTGCTGGAATTTTGTGCGCTGTCATTGCAAGTAGGTCACTCTCGTAATCGTTGCCACTTGGTTTTACAGATGTCCAATAATAAGACACAGTCGTTCCATTTCACTATTGAAAGGACGGCGTAGGAGTTCAATGTGGGGACGCAGTCACCGCATGGGTTGGGTTCAGACGCAAATATTCATGAAAGTTCAGGTTGAAGCTACAGAGAATGCACATACCTTTCGTTGAAAGTCTGTCTAATCACGTGGTATTCTGTGTGCCAGTTTATATTTTGTAGTTTGAACTGCTACATGATTTGATACGTATCCATCTATGAATGTACATAATGTATGTATGTATGTATGTATGTATGTATGTATGTATGTATGTATGTATGTATGTATGTATGTATGTATGTGTGTGTGTGTGTATGTATGTATGTATGTATGTATGTATATATGTATGTATATATAATGTATGTATGTATGTATGTATGTATGTACGAAGGTTATTACACATGTACGGGAGTGGAGCTCGGGCAAAAATTTCTAATCACCATACTCTTGATAATTTACATTTCACTTCGATGCAAAATCTTTTATTCATTATATTTACAGGATAAATCGAGAATAGACACAATAGGCCTTTACTCTTATTCAGGAATTGGTATAAGACTATGGACGCAGGAACAGGTCAGTAATTAGCCCTTACTTATTATTTAGTATAGTTTCCAACAATATTTTTATCTTCTACATATTGCAAACGATATTACACAATGGCCTATAAGATGGTCTAAACAGATTATTTTCGGAAAAGCTATTTTCCTAACCGTTGAGCAAGTCTATGAAAACTCTCCGTGACATATTTGACATTGTTGCCATCGTTAGGGCGAGATCGCAGCATCCATCTCAAGCCTAGGGGACCTTTCAAATGCAGTCTACACACCATGCATGATTTGATACGTGAAGGACATATGCAGCTACTTTGTCCAGTCGTCAAGTTCACGGCATCTTGGCGGGCCTGTACTTCAGCCTTGTGGCCATCACAAAGTGAAAATTATGTGGCGTTATTAACTGATGATCACATTTGGATTTGTTAATCTACAGATTTGATACAAGCGATTTCATAGCTGCCGATATGTCTTGCTGCCTTCAGTGACTTAATACGTTAGAACTCGGTCACCTGGAACATATTCTCCGAAGTTTCCTGAGGAACGTGTTTGTCAAAGCAAACACGAATATTCACTTTACTGTCTTCACTGAGGGTCGCCCGTGTTCCCTTGTTGTCTCTTTAATTTGTATTCAGGACGAGGTGGGGTAATGACGTTCCATTTGACATCAGAAACAACCAAGCCTGCTTAACCTACTTTCTAGGGTCAGGTTGTACAGGATCCGCATATTTTGGGACCACTGAGGGTATTGGTATCAAGCATAGCGGAATATTTACATATGTATCCGACAGTGTCTGTTTATTGTGTGGGTGTTACGTTATAGGTATTTTTTTACGTTAGTGGTACGCGAACAGCAATTTACGCTCAGGTTCTCAATGGGATAATGTAGTCGAACGTACAAAAGGGTCGTCGACCTAAATAGCGACCACTGAGCATCCAATGACACCATGGCGGGGTTATTCCAAGTCATCAATTGTTGCGAACCGGCGTATAGACGTTGACCAGATCACCCGAGGTAACGCGGCAGTGTAATGCGCTTTTCAATGGAGCCCAGCATTATGGAACGGGAGCCCAAATAGAATGACCCCGAGTCTTACGTATCGCAAGTCGTTGAGAGTATGTCCTCTTTCCATTTATCAAAAGTCTTATTATCGCATAATATATACTCGAAATTGCCAAGCTTTGTATTCTCCACACCCGTCACGGATTTATAGATACAACTATCGTTCTGCACTATGCATTTGACTTCTCTTGACCATTCTCCTAGAATTGTTTTTATTGAGTTAATCATCGCACTATTGAGCTGCAAGTAAACCGGCAAGCCCAGCACAGAGTTTCAAAACAGCTATGAATATCGAGGCACTACATCTATCTCTTGTAACGTGCATGCAGTGACAGGATGGCGCAGATAATTTAGTAGATGATGTATACTAAACCTGTTATTATCACATCAGTGATGCCGACACTCCCCCCTTCAAAAACGTTCAATCGGAGTTATCATTATTGTGGTCTATTAATTTAAAACGCACTGCACGCAAAACTCGGTGCGTTTACACATAGAAATTGATAGAACTAAACGTAGCAACAGTAACGAAACACAGTGGTAGAACTAATTCTTTTTTCCCATTGCCGATATTGATTGCCGTGACATCACTGATTAACATGATCCATAAGAAAGAGGGAATCGGATGTGGGTCATTGTATCAAATGTCCCTACACCGAATTCACCTTATGATAATTGACAGCAAATCGATATATTGCAGACATGTTATTCTCAACTTATTAATGTATTATTTATTGTCTTTCTGCAGTGATAATTAGATGTGTTCAGTTTTACTTCAACACGATGTGTTCATTTAAAGTCGCGATTTATAAATGAAAGAAGCACTTTTTTGGGGAGGGGATTATTTTTCCCATATTGTCACGTGAGATACCTACGTTTGAACCACGGACAAAAATTTTTGTCAGCTCAGAAACATAACTTCAACGATGATTTTTCAGTAGCCATCACTATCCATAACCACTTTGCTTTATGCCATCGTCCTGGCTCTTTAGCTAGGATCAGAATGACCTTCATTTACTTACTGTCCAAAGTTTGAAATTGCAGGTATGTATCCTTGAGAGTGACAACGCTTACAATGCTTACGTAACTAGTCTGCTCATTGTAGATATTTACGCTTGTAAAGTATTCCTGGAAGAAATTCAAGACGACATGTGATTCAAGTGTCGAACACACTTAAGACATGTGCGTTGCTTTTGAAAAGTGGGATGGAGGGGAGGGGTGTTCGTTCTATTTCCATTATCGTTTCCCGTAACTTAGGGTGTGGAAACTATAATATTATATGCGTAATTCTCAATCGTCTTTCACATAATTTGTTGTGAAACCCTTGCCGTTAAAAAGACGTCACCGTTTAACCTCGAACATTTCAACTGACATAAAATCGTTTTTATCGTCGTATTTTAACTCCTCCAGATTTGTGTTTAGGTGGTTAAAAATCCATGTCACATTTAACGAGTTTCTTTAACACGCGGATCGTTTCAATTGCTCGTAATCTCTTGCCGAGTAAAAAAGTAGCAAACTATGTTAATAGCCAAGTGTGTTAACTCGGGCAGGGACCCTCAATCAAAGCGAGGGAAACTATGCTACTCCGAATTGACCAGTCTGTGACGACAAGACGATGAACATATTGTACACCAGAGCACTAGAAATGCCTTGTTAAAAACGTTGACCCCATTAAATTCCCGGATCAACCCTATTAAATTCTTGTATACCGAACGATAGAATGTCTGGCGAACATCTGTGTGCAAAGCGGCCATCGCCAAGGATGTACTGCAGCCCCACTGGGGTGCGTAACCATAGCAATGTAGTTTACCTGCTTAACGTCGAGGCTTGAGTGGTCAAGCTTTTACAGACACTTGAGTAAACGTTGTAGTCAGAATTAATAAACATAATAGTCTTTTTAACCAACATCACTGAACCTTGACAGTATTTAGGGCTTACCTATCTGAACAACCAATCAGGCAAGTACAGCATTTTTTCAAAAATAATCATTTTCGCGAATGCTCTCTGGTGTATTTTTACCTCCAAGTTTTCATGTAGGATATCCAGTCTAGAAAGTAATACTTTGCACAACATAAACCTTTGATTTTCGTCAATATCTAATTAGGAAAGAAGATTGATTCTAAAACTTTTCGATATGTTTTACATTTCATCAACTTTCGTGGATTTTTTAGTTGCGATATATCTACAATGAGAGAACGGGAGCAGTATAATTCATACACTAAAAGTTATGATTTCTCGCAGATTCCTCGATCCAAGCGCGAAAGCGCGAAGCATTTTGGCAGGAACGGTTTGTAACATGTGAGGGCACCAAACGAGTCTGTAACTACCCGAACGCGGATGAATTTGGCGTACTTGAAGTCAACGAGTTCATAGGTGCACTGCCACCGTTTGAAGGCAAAGTTGTGTGTGATCTAGCAGCAGGCATCGGGTAAGGACAGCATAGTATACAAAGCATACAATAACAAAAGGCCACTGTGTACGCCGATCGTCGTCACACGTCACACAAAATTTTCGCACATTTAGGCTGCATTCAAAAAATTCTGGTGACGGTGGGGGAGGGACTGGAGTAATTCGGGAGATTCGAAGAGTTTAGAGGTGGTTGGAGGGACTTGAAAGTTTTGCTCTGTCTTTAAGTAGCATCTGGGATATATATGTTGTACTTTTTATAATTGATTTTTTCTTCGGTAGTTCACCACGCTGTGTTTTTCACTAAGTGTAGCCGGAAATTCACAATTTGCATATTCTCTCATGATCGTCATTTTGGATGCTCTTCAGGGGTTCCATTGACCAATCCGGATTTCTATAAAAAAGTCTAGTATCGAAAATCTGCGAGCAGTACTATGAAATACATGTTTATTTTTTCTGCTATATAATAGTTGTTGGGACTTGAAAAACTTTTATCTTATATAGGGGGAATTTGAAATGTTGTGGTAGATATTAAGGGGTTGGAGTCTGAAAACTATACGAGTCCAATCNCCCAATTATTTGTAAACGTAGCCTCCTCGTAACAAACACATCATGCAATTGCCCCTTAATATAACGCATAAAATGGTTTATAACATCGCCCTGTCATATCTACTTCCAATTTCCGGTGAATTCGGAATAATTGGCAATCTACAGGCGATTTACAGTTGACCTGGCGAAGAAAGCTAAACATGTGACAGCCGCAGAATTAATTGAAGGCTTTACTCAAGCCAACGAAGAAGCCAATGGTGCAATGGGAAATATCACTTTCATCACAGCGGATGTCACTAAGATTACTTTCCAGCCAAACCAGTAAGTCAACCACGTAACCAAACTAATAAGTAAACCACGTAAACCAGGTAATCCAACCAATAAGTAAGCCATAAACTGATAGTTCACGTGGTGACACGCGTCGAGTTACGCGGTGATTTTTGTAGATCTTTAGGAAGTCATATCGTTCACCCTCGTTGTTTAGCCATCATCCCATCGTCCTAGTGGTAGTGTGGTCATCTCATGGCCGCCCTCAAGTTGTCCCCATTAGATCAGTTCGCTAATATGACCAGTGGTAACCTGTGAAATCTTATTGTTGGTAAATGTACCGGTGATAGGTGTCGATTTTACTGATTGAATGACATTGTGACGGCACTGAGAACAATGGTAGAGTTCTCGCTTGTGACATAATGCTTCTTGATGTGTTTGTAAGGTTTCTTTGATATCTTATTTAGTTCATTCTTACCTAGTACCCGCAAAATCCACCACATAAAGATACTTCTCTCCCTCCTTCCCTCACTCTATCTCTGTCTGTCTGTCTGTCTGTCTGTCAGTCTGCCTGTCTGTCTGTCTGCCTGTGTCTCGATAGACAGATAGATAAATCGATGGGCAGGTAGATTAATAGATAGATAGATAGTTATATAGATAGATAAATAGATAGATTGATTGATAAATTGATAAATAAACATAGAAGCATAAATGTGATTAGAGTGTCCGGTACATGAAGCACAGCGTTTTACATGTATTTAAATTACGCCAAAACAAAAGTAATTATACCTGTTACTTCAGTTTTATACACCTAGCAATCTTCAGTTTGAAGATTGATATATCCATGAAAGTTAGGTAACATATTATATTATTTTATACCTATATATATATATATATATATATATATATATATATATATATATATATATATATATATATATATATATATATATATATATATATATATATATATATGTATCAACGTTTTATATCCTTTCAGGTTCGATTTAATTTTCTCTAATTGCCTGCTGCAGTACATGGACGACACTGAACTGCCAAGAGTTGTAGAGAATATTCTACGATGGGTGACCGTGGATGGCCATTTTTTCTTTCGTGAAGTATCACACTGTACGTACATACTTTAATTCTCTCATCAGTTGTGTACTTCCGAAGCACTATTCTCATTAAATAAGCTTATGGTTTGTAGCTTTTAATTTTACTGTGGCTAGCAGAATAAGGCCTTTCAATGTTTTGATTCTGTGGGGCCGCAGAGGAAAGTGCGGTAACGCGATAGCTATGATCACCTGACGGAGGGGACGATCCCTTTGGTCGGTGATGAAAGCAAGGACTTTGATATTTTAAGCTATATGAAATGTTGATTGATTTTAATAGATACACAGTTAATAAGATATATTGCACAGCACACTTTAGGTACTAAATTAGACTAAATGGTTCTATTATTTTTCAGCCAATCAGAGAACAATATGCAGTGAGCTCACCCTGATGTCAATTTTCCTCTGGTACCTAACTTGCTATATGTTATAGAACGATCCTACTCAAAGTAGATACAGCATTAGGGACCGTCTCAGATTGTCGCATAAGTTCAAAAAGAGAAATGCTTTGCTTTTCGAAGTATACATACCTTGGTTCAATATTTGACAACAAATTGAAATGGGATCATAACACCGATGCTATACTGAAGAAGGGGCAGCAAAGATTGTACTTTTTAAGGAAACTGCGTTCATTCATGGTTGATAGACAAATTTTATCTCTTTTTTATAAATCTTACATTGAAAGCGTTATCTCATTTTCATTCATTTGTTGGTATCAAAATCTGTCTGTTAAAAACAAAACTTCACTTGATAGAATTGTTTCACTTAGCTCAAAACTAATTGGTATACCCCAGAGAAGTCTTTCTACGTTTCATAAGCAGCAAGTACTCAGGAAAACCCGCTCAATTCTTTTGTCTAGTGATCACATTTTATCAGCAGAGTTTGACACACTTCCCTCTGGTCGGCGTTTTAGATACCCGGCTTGCAGGTCAAACCGGCGCAAGTTGTCATTCATTCCAACCGCTGTGCGGCTTTTAAATGATTCGTAAACTGTTTTTTGTATAGTCCTGCGTCTCCTACCATTTTGTAAATTTGTATTATATTTTTGAAGTTGTATTTGAGCCACGCTTTTTAATTGCCGGTGTTTGGGATAAATAAAGTTCTATTGAATTGTATTGAATTGAATTACGGGGGGAGGGGATTTGACCTCCATTCAGTTGGTGAACTTCACTTTCGCACTTTTATTTTGTGATTTCAAGTTTTGTTTACATTGTGTGCACAAATAAACAAAAACTGCACACTCCTATCAGCCAATTTTGATGTAAGTATTTCCAACTCGTTGGTGTCATGCTGACGGTGGCTATAGTACTCAAATTTGATCGATTACTTGACGATGTACATGATGTCAGGGGAAACATATTTTTCAGTAGATATTGCAAAATGCTATATTGTACTCTCAGGCAGACATCAACATTTCTCACTTCTGAATGACTTTCGTTTAGGGGGAGGGGGTTTTGATGAAAACGAAGGAATTTCGTTTTCTCGAACTTATGCGACAATCTTAGACAGTTCTATAGTCGACGCTATAAATACTCTTCTATCTTGAAACGTGCATCCATGTATTGGAATTTGAATCTGTCTGTCGCTTTTTTCATTTCGATGAACACATCAAAACATTGTAAACAACAAGATCTTGCTGATTGTGTTTGAATTCCGTTCTTCGTGATTATTTATACTTTCTGACACACATGTCACTTGCAGGTCGAATAGTCCGATTTGACGGCATATTTTCTGCAATGACGCATATTTTTACTACTATATATTTTTTTCCAGTGACTCCGGGACTGCATGATACGTTCAAAAACGAAGAACCATGCATTTGCCGATCCACCGACACCTACAATGGGCTTTTCAACAACGTTTCCGTACCAGTAGATGGGGCGGAAGACGAGGTTTACAAATTTTCGCCTGTCGCCATGAATCAAGTTCAGTGTGTGAAGGAGGTTTGTAACTTATTAGTTTTAATTTTTAATGAAAAGTGCTTGTTATCGCTATGATATTGGACATAGCGTGAACCTTTCAGTGCGCTTTAAGCGTTTTAACACCAAACCGTCGAATTATAATACACTGCATGTATCAACCGTACTTGCCAACAAATTAATGTTGTTTTCCAAACGACTATCACGACACTTTCTTATTGCAATTTAGTTTTTGTCGACCTATACACCGACCTTTTCTCAAAGAATCCCGCCATATACCTTTCCTTCAAAATCATTTGATAGGCTAAGCGTATGTTAGGACTATGCAAGCGATCAGGACATTTGGTTTCCTGCTAAACTGTTAAACAGTCGCTTACGCTGCATAACCTTTGCTTCGGTGCAGCTTTTAACGCATTGTAATTTCTGCACTCGCTCTCGGGTAAGGTTCAAATATATTCCACAGCTCTGGCCACATTGCCTACGTCAGGTTTTATTTCGGAAACAAAGTCCCGAAGGACTGTCCAAAGTCAAATATTGTGCTTAAGTTAATTCAAAATGAGCCTCTCGACAGATATTCGGATTTTCAAAGTAAATATGATTTATTTTGGTCTGTTACATATGGGGCGCATTTTTTTATGCTTCTGCACGGAATGTGTTGGGAAGTGTTGAGTAGTTTGTTTGTGATTGTGCAGTATTGTCTAATCATGATTCGAAAGTGAATAATAGTATAATGAGAAAGCTTCTCTTGAACCAATGTTTAAGTCTTTTCGCTTTCGAGGAACGTGTACTGCAACATGACTATCTTTATTTTCCTCTCATTCCAGGCGTTTTCAGTCGAGAAGGATTTCTACTGGATATACAAAAAGATTCGCTGCCAGAGAAGTGACATGTCAGGTTGAACATCATAGCAGACTACGCCTCTTTAATGCGACATTAAATTTGACTCCGGAGATTATCCGCTAGTCGGAGACGAAAGTGCGAAGAAATATCGACAGTCACAGCTGTTTTTGCTTGCATAAGTGAGAATTGAAAACGTCTCTTGGTGGAGGCTTTGAATTAAATCTAGCCATTTTTTTCTGAATAAAACTTTCCCAAATTAACAGATGTATTGACACAGCACATATTGGCATTGTCATGATTAACTGCACACATATGAGATACTCAGATCAAGAGGCACCGGGTAACACGAACTTCATTCGTTATTGTAAGATACAGATTGAACTGAAATATAATGAGATTGATCATAAAATAGGATCTTAAATTCTATCAAGTGCTCTAGAGAGAGTTGTCGCCACGTAAGTGTCTCACAGTTGGTAATAAGTAATTTGTGAAACATTTGCATTTACATTATCTCACTTTACCTCAGCACGTTTTTTTTTACAGTCTGAGCCACTCGTTTAAGCCTTCAATTCGTTAGCACTCTTACAGATAGCTAAAATGCACTTCTTTGCAAGTCGTCAGTATTTCTCTTCATACTAATGCTTCAATTTTTTATAAATTTGTACCAATAGGTATTTCTAATCTTTTTGGTAATCTGTGTTCTTCTAAAAATAGGATGTGATTAAAGTAGAATGCGCGTAGGTGACGGATATTTAGACTCTAAAACTTCTACAGTTTTTCTCATCAACCACTCGCGAGGGTTAACGTTAAAGCTCCCTTAGTTTTCTTAAAAATCGAAAGTGTTTTCTCCATAGAGATAACACAAGGATGGCGGCCATTTTGAATTTCGAATATCGGTAAATCATGGGTAATTTGTTTTTCTGGTACCAAAATGTGCTCGGTCACCCCCGATTATCATTCTTGATTTTGAAAGTCAGTAGTTGAAAGAATCCTAGAGAACAATTTGAGCGAGGCACATACTACCTTAAACAACCTCACAGTGGCATATAGTAACTTATTTCGTATATTTTTGAATACACAGGAGATTGCAATTCAATTGACATGTTTTTCTTCATAAATTATCGCTTTGAAAATATCAGATGCAGAGCAATGTATAGATGAATTAAATATCTCTATAACAGTAGAATTGTGCCCACTGCAGCGCTAGAAAACTGTACGTCTAATAATATCCTCTATTTGCACTGGTTAATCTTACTTTAAACCTTTGAAAATGTGCAGTCGTCGTTATATTGGTAAGAATTATCATATTTCTTTTTGTCATTTTTCTCTGAAATAAAGACAATATTTACAAGATTTAATACTTGAGCCTATTATTGGATCAGTTGATTTCAAAAGCTTTTTTAACGACGCACACATTTTATCTTTTCATTTATTGCTCATTGCAAATCACTATACTAAATGAAACCAAGCAACATTTGGGAGATTTAAAATACTTTAAAGAGATCAATCAAGTAAATTATTACGTGATCATTCTGTAAAACGAATACAACATTCACATTTCGGCATTTTGTTATCTTTAGTCTAGATTATCTTAAAAAGCCAACTAAAATGGCGCCTCAATTTTTGAAATACCATGTAAACATTATAAAAAAAAAATTGCATGTGACTTTGATAAACTTTGTAGTAAACAGAACGGTAAAAACATTTCAGGTGTTATTTCAATATACTGTCACCTTATCATTATGTAAAAATGATTACAATATTCTTATAATAGAATTTATCGATATGTAAGCTGATGTAAAAGGTATGCTGAAATGAGGTTATGATGCAATTATTTTTTTTTGTAGGAAATGCATCGGAAATAACCCGAAACTTGTATATGATTTCTGAGAAATGAAAGCACTGTATCATATTAATGGTATGTTTCGGGAATCGGATTCTTGTGTTAATTTCCCAACAAGAATTACAATCATTTCATGATTATGAACGGGATATTCCTCCCTAGTGGCATGATGCCGTTGTCGACAATGTTTGAAGGTATCGTATAATAAATTATGTTCACCTTCTCTGCTGCGAACATTTTCAGTGTAATCGGATTTCTATGCCTCAATTATGGCCGTACTCGATATAATTCACAACCTAGGTGTTCACACTTTTCAACAGGAAACTGTTCATATAGCGGTTCTGTTATGATGTACTGTAGCCAAGGACGATAGTCTTCAGCTCCGTAGGCGACATGAAATCATCGTACGGGACCGGCAGTGAACGGTGAAAGGTGTCCTTGCAATACGTATACATTTCCAATTAGTTCGTTCCTTTGATTTTGGTAAAACTGTACTTCTTCTTAAGGGCGACGCCAAAGTAGGGCATCTGGTAGTTTCGGTAATTTCTCTATGCAATTAGTGTATATTGCGCCTTAGACGGGAATCCTACTCCCCACCCCTGCCCAGCTAAAGCACCTGGCACTTGATACAATCAGTCCCTTAGCTAGGCCGTGAAAAATGAAATTATGCGCAGAGTCCTTCACTAATAGTGGTATTCATTTTTTATGGCTGCATTAATACTATACAATACTATATTTTTTATTATTAGATTCAGCATTACATAATACTGAAAATAGATTCGAAACGAGATCAGTCGAGTTAGTGTGGTTTAAATAGCAGAAATCGTATGTTCATTTCTATTACTGTCTGATCCATGCAGTCAAGCCAGACATTCATGAAACAAATCGAAAGGCAAAGTATAGACATATAAAACAGAGGCAGCATAAGGGTGTCCAGCACGGTTACGAAAGCTTGATATAAAGCAAGTTGAACATTTTGTTTTACTTTCTTCGTGTCATGTTCTATAAGGTTATGTGTTCTAAATAGAAATGCATGGACTAGAAATGTTTAAATTGTGCCTTGAGGACAGATGATCGGTCTTTCATTTTCTAAGACTTATTTTTAAATCAACTGGTTGTTAGGGCTCATTAAAGCTTTTGGAGTAAGGAATTGAAAATCATAGAAGATTATAATATGTTGAGAAAAGAATTAAAAAATTAGGCCAATGTCTGTTCTATAAATAATAAAGGCTGTAACCTTAATACTGATTTTGTCGCATATTTTTTTGCCTTGTGCAAATTTAAGGAAGTCGTGCCTAACGATAAAGGAAAAACTATGTTTATTTTCAAGAAATAAATCACGGTTTGCCAAGACTTTATGCATAATATGAAAATCCAGGCAAACAAGAATATAGCAAATAAGCTAATTCCTCGAGTGCAATGCCATGTATTTTGGAATACAATAATCATTCATGGCTACAATTCGATATACTTTAAGTTAAAGGTGTTCGCAGAGAACAAAATAAAATAAAACCAAATATGTTGGACAGTGAAGTAAATTGTCTTTCGTTAAAGTTTCAACACAGTTACAATAGGAATATGTAAAACGACGTGCCAATGATCGAACAAGCCATGACCTGACAACGCACGATATGTTTATTTTATATTTATCAAAATATTCTTTGATACATTATTTTTGATACCGTCTAGAGATAATCTAGAACCACAATAATGCTTAATGGTGGCTCCTCGAAAGATATTTTCAGCGGTTATATGCTGAAGGATTATTTCGGAATATTTCTGTAATAATCAAAAATAACTCAATCAACAGTCCCAATCACCCATCTATTTTTCTTAAAGATGTTTGATCACGAGACGGAAAGGACAATATAACTATAATGATTTATAACACGCCACAAGCTCATTATGATACCGATAGTACGTCACGTGATGAAAACATATGTTGCATGATAATGTAAGGATATTTTTGTGAAGAAATAGGTACTATTGTTACCGCTGTAGAGAAATCGTCAAGTAAACTCGTCACGATGTATTGTTTCAGTAAATGATATCAAAACTCGCTAAATACTTTAATGTAAAAGAATATAAGCATGTGGCGTATGGCCTTGAGAAATAGGGGTGTTTTAGAAACGCCGCAGCACCCAAATAAATGGGCGCTATAGCCCTCCTGACCGGGTAATAGGTGTCTAATATATTACCTAAGGCGAAAATTATTATTAAACAAGGCATATAACAGTTGCATACTCATAAACGATATTGGGTAGTCATCTATCAAATACCTAAGGACGGCAAAAGAGTTATTTGATTATTGGACGAAACGGTAATACACATTTATTCCATTAAACGGAAAGCCACAAACGAAATGCAGTAGGGGGACACAGGAACAGGTGTCTTGCCGTCAGTCGATGCTTTCCGATGAAGGTTATCGCAGCCAGCAAATATTATCCCATCCTCTCCTATAAGAGCCTGATGGCAGGAAAAAATAATAGATGATCATTTAACATCAATTAAGACTGAAGCATTACGACTGAAAAAAGGAGAGATGAGCATGTACGACAAAGGTAAGTAATTTATCTTGAAATAGCGACATGACAAAAGTGTCGAAACATAAATAAGTGAATGTAGATTTGAACCAGTAAAAAAAAAAACTTACGTGGAAATATACCTAAAAAGGGGTTGAATCATATCTTTCCCCTTACTTCACAATCGCGTTGAGGGTTGTTGATGTAGGAGTGATGCTCGAACTCTGACATCGTTAAGTAGGACTGAAATGTAAATTGAACATAGACTTCCAATGACCGTCTCGACTATGAGTACGCTTAACTCTCCGTTTCGTCTTTAGGCCCTGTTACTACGTAGCCTTGCGCACTCACAACATTTTTGAGGATTTCAACTCATTATGCTTCCTATCTGTTTCTTCAATGATATTTGAAACCCGGTTTGATTACTTTCGTGGTAACGTCACGGGTGTTATTAAATTTTTGTGATCAATTTTATTATTTTGCAGGGAACTACTAAGACAAATGCATAACGGAACTGAAAGGGCAGGGTTTTTCATACCGGAAAAAGTACTAACCTACATACGAATGGGAGAACTTAATATATGATATATGGTATATGGTTTTGAACAAATAGGTTATCAAAATGCAAAATTAAATCCATAGGGTTTGTCGGTATTTCCCCGTTACTTGATTCTACTGTATGGATTTGATTATAATATCGCTTGATCCTAGGCGTACATTCAAGAACATAAGAGAACAAAAGCTAGAGTTGACTGGAAACTGTTTTAAGTGTGTGGTACATTTTGCCGTTCTCCACATATTCGAGACGACTGAGGAGCAAAATAGATGACCGATGTCAGTAAAACCATCTTTAATAAAGCACTGCAAATTATAACTTTTTGATGAACTAGCCTTCGTTTTGTTGTGTTTCATTTCTCCAATTATCTTGCACAAGCTTGAAAACGATGGTCTATCTGTCGGACTCTCTTTCCAGCATTTCATCATTACATCAAAGCTGAAACAAAAAAAAGCAAAAATACGTTCATATATATTACAAAATACAGAAAGGCTATGATGGTGAAGATGATGCCGATGATGATGATGATGCTGACGAGGATGATGGCGATAATGATAATGATGATGGCGATGATGATGATGATAATGATGATGATAATGATGATGATGATGATGATTAGATGATTATGATGATGATGATGATGATTAATATTTTTGTTGAGTAATTAAAGAACTTGTTTACATTTCAACAGTATTTTACATTTTCTATTTAGTGCTTCATTTTACAGTTTTCATTTTAGTCAATTAAGATTTTGCAAGCAAAAACGGACGCTTCAACAACACGAAACTACATTAATTAATTTGAGCTTTACGGCCTTTTCGAAACAAATCTTACAGTTCATCATCACAGTGTCGAGGTTTTACCAATCTTAGACCACCACAGACGTCCCGTTTAACTTCTTTGCCAGTGAGTGCCGGGTAGGGACTTGCACCTGTATAACAACATTTGAGTTTCAAATATAAGATTATGCCAAAGATCAAAACATTTTCGATCTTTGCTTGGCATTTGTCATATCAATGTTCGAATTTCATCACACATTCCTTATTACTATGCTGGAATTATAATACATTGTCTGCGGTCTCTAGATAATATATAAAATGTAAGGTAGAGTTGTATACATAAGATAAAAGACAATTTAATATACTGCCCGTTTCCATCATTAAAATGATAGCTCTGGTCGCTGATGTTGTTCTATTTCAATATATAGAAAAGTATGATACCTAATGTCACAATTTCCCAAAGCAAAACTCCAAAAGACCAAACATCGCTCTTAGTTGTGTGCACAGAGTCACGCAATGATTCGACAGCCATCCATCTAAGAGGTAGGGGTCCCTGTATAATTTAAGAAAGGTATAGTTGTACTCTATTATTCTTTCTAAGAGATTACTTGTGTATATATTCATTCATACAGTATACAAAATTGTAACAGTTAAAATGACAAATGCTGAGTTCTCTACGCATTCACAAATAATTAATCAATAATTATCATCATGCATAAAATATCACAAGGACCAGAATGCTCGTGTCAACATAGATCGACGATAAGCCTTTTTGAATTGTTACCAAGTAGTCAATAGTATTATCAGAACCGATTCAAGAAAATTATGAGGGCTGGAGTAACAGACTTATCACATGCCTATGGCAAAACTTTCTTGTTTTTGGGAATGTTGTGTAATATTGAACTCACATCAGACATTCTTTGATATGTGTAGTTCTCTTTGACATCCTTTGCTAGACCAAAGTCAGAAATTTTACAGGTGTCATATTCTCCTAACAGAACGTTTCTCGCCGCCAGATCTCTATGAAGACACTAATATTAAATTAAAGAATAAGCAGTGACTTAAAGATGTGAAGAATGAGCAGTGCATTTGCTGACAAAACGATAAAGCCATAATAATCATTCAACATAATGATTCATACTAACCTTTTCGGATTCAAGGAAACTCATGCCTCTAGCTATTTGCCATGAGAAGTGAAGCAACTTTAGGGGGGTAAGTTCTTTGTGTTTCTCATGAAGGTTCGAATATTCATGACTACCTCGACCATCTCGAAGATAAGTCAATAAACTACCATTTGCCATCAATTCGGTGATGATAAAAAGTGGACCTTCACCTTTTAATAGAAAGTATATTTGGTATGAAATATTAGTGTCTATACGGTTTTTAGAGAACTGTAATTGCCTATGGCACTTGACCTATTTTGTGCCCTCCATGGGGCCGTGGATAATTAAAACATGCGCACGGTAAACTAACTTCACCGTTTGGAGGGGGAGGGGGTTGGCTGTATTCAGATTACCTTGCGCAACAATCGCACATCATGTTTTCATATCGCTCCACGTTTTACTGTATCGCAAAATATAGATAGTGTTTGGAGTGTACCAGGCAAGTGCGGCTCCTGTGCTACACCTTCTTTTGACATACATGTGGTTCAGTGCACGGTGTAAATAAACGTAAAAACATTTTGGATTCACTGCCTTATTGTCGAGTAGGCGCTCAACGAAGCTTGATTTTTTAAAAGGGGGTTTGCCAGTGGTGGTGGGAGCGTATGCGCGATACGTGATTTGGCCGAGTATTTCTGTCTGTTGCTTCTCCACTAGGTGACTGGATGCTGTATGTTTTGGGTTTGAACCCGATTGAAAACACCCTTACATTCATAGCCACGTAATTACCGATTGTAGGTATGATACAATATGAGGATGGGTTGGGTTTTCGCACTTCCAAACTTTTGTTTAGGAGGGGGAGGCGGTTGAGCCAAACGCACCCAGTTTTGTTTAAAACCCCTAAACGCGAGTCCCTCTCAACGTGAATCCTTTGTCGCTATAAGGGACGGAAGAAGCACAACAATGAGAAATAGAAATTTAGTAAGCACATTACGCATATATCATTATGAAGCATGTTAAGATATATAATTGTAACTTTTGCAGCAAGGTATCACATTGATGCCATGTTGCTTTCGCCTGTGTTTAAAATTGTGCACTATTATTGCAATGGCGTCATGAATGGTATGTTTGTTGATATCTGAGTTTATCGAACCGTAAGCTGGGCCATTGACTCCATAAAGCAAGACGCATTACAAGAATCATTTTAACCACAATTCGCATTTCGATTCAGGAAGATAATCATCTCTAAAAAACAAAAAAGAGCTTGAATTCAAGGTGGTTAAAGCTAAGAAATTAACCTTGGAAATTAAAAGGAACAGATATTTACAGTATTTTTCTGAAATCACCATTCCTTCAACATATCGTAAAATAAAATAATAAGTCTGAATTCAAAGCCATTTGTATTCAGAGGTAATTAAGGCAGAGTGTGGTTAGCCACTCGCGGACACTATCAGTGGTACGTTAGCCCAGCTACTACAAGAAAAATATAGCTAAGAGAAACAACA
>LD364411.1:0-10000 GCA_001465055.1 Ptychodera flava | reverse complement strand
CATTAACGATTTTGTTAACGATGTACCAGTAAATATCGGCTGGTGGGTTACTACTACAACTGATCCATGTCAATTCCAGACCTCGAACTTGCGTCTAAGTTTGTTTGGTGCACGTAATACGCCACGAGCTGCGGAGCCACTAGCTGCGAGTAACCGCAGGTTTCGAGGTCTGGTGAGAACCAACTGCCTAAGAATGTGCTAACTTCAAAGTTGGCTGTCTTTCCGATACTAATAAGAATAACTTTGGACCACCGAGCATTGACGACTACAACGCATTTTTACTTTAAGTACTCACCATTTTGTTTCGCATATCCATACCTAAAACACGCCATTAAAATATACGGCGAGCATTTACATGTAAAGTTATGCCTTTTATCACCAGCTCATCGGCGGTCGAACGGGGCCAAAAGTCTGAACTTTGTCCGAACAGAATAAATACATCAATAAGTAATTCAGGAGAGGATGTCGACGATTGACTATCGAAAGCAATGAACGTGCGACTGAGCAATCTGGTAAACAAGATTTGCCATACCCTGACGTAAGATTCACGAAAACATCGTTACGTTCCAGTTCCGTTTAGGTAGTGTATAGTTTCGGTAGTGTATAGTTTATTGAAATATATATATATATATATATATATATATATATATATATATATATATATATATATATATATATATATATATATATATATATATATATATAAGTAAGCGACGCCTATACATATCTGCCTGATTTTTCAACTGTTGACAGTGGATGAAATATGAAAACCATATCGCACATTTCCGATACAATATCTGGAAGTGAAGATATCTTGACAAACGTGAACGTAGGTCTATGATTAATGCAAGAGTCGTCAAGTTGACACTGTGAAGGCTCATCGTGCATAACAAAAACGGATTTCAAAAATACAAGATATTGAGTTTTGTCAATATACTTAGCTTTAGTTGCCTCAAACATATAACAAACAACGATTAAATAGTTGTACTTACATTTTTTTGGAAAATAATAAAAAAACATGTGTTTGTGTATAACAAAAGTATACGCATTATTTTTGAAAAAGTATCATTTGTTCAACTTTTCAACGGGCAAGCTAATGGAAAATGTAGACCGTTTAGGTCTATGATCTTTTCTTATATGTGAACAATGTTGGTTGAAAATATATGACATTGAACTTTAGTAGCCACCTCATGTTTGCGTAACTAATAATTTTAGACGTATTTACTGTCAGCCTAAGGATAATTGTTTGATTTGCGTCGTTTGCTTTTTGTCTTAGTCTATTTTTTATTTATTTTCATCTTTTCATCGCAATTCATTTATTCGTTGACAGGCTATGCTGATTTGCTCATAAATTTGTACTGTAAAAATTTAATCTCCCCTTTTGCTTTTCTCTCTTCTGTTTCATATCTTGATATTTTCCTTTAATTTGACTCGAATGGTCAACTTTCTGCAAGGCTATTTGGCAAGAGAGATCATTTCAACTTTAGTATCATCAAATAACCACACCTCATTAGTTATATTCCACTCTCATCAGCTTATTGGGTATATGTTTGCCACCTTGTTTTATATGCAAAAGCAGGCAGTACTGTTTATATGGTTATCTGGCAGAGAGACGTAGCCCTCTCTCTTTTACAACCTTTAACTCAAGGTTACACCAATGAAAGACTTGTCTCTATCACAAGCTTGTAGATAATTATGGTATCTCTCTTCGACTAATAATCACTGATGGTATAAGTGACATTGATTAGTTGGTGATCACTACCTATTTGACTTAGAGATTGATATATGACGTGTGCCACATGTGGGACAGGACGCGCCCGGTTCGAAACACCTGGCATCACTTTTTGGTCTTTTTCTTGAGATCTTTAACTATTCCTCTCACGAATTTGACTTTGTTGTGTGTACTGGTGCTTTACAGCCTGCTCTGTGCTGTTTTGTGCCTATGTTTATAACCACTGACTAAGTATTATGAATTTTGACCTGGTTTTATTTGATTATGAATTGGCATGATTCTGACTATTTTACTCACATTGAACATCGATCGTTATGCTACCATCGCATGTCCAAGTTGTCTCGAGGATCCTGTTTTGTAGTATACAAGTAAAGTTTGCCCCGCTGTCGTCGGCGGATGTTTTGTAACTGTAGCTCAATGTGTTGCTCCATTCACTTGTGATATTATGTCCATTTTTCATCCATGTCAATAGACTATGCTGAGAAATGATGTTATTTGTTATGTAACAACTTAGAGAAATGTCACTGCCTTCGATGACTGTGTTTCCAGGACCAAAGTTATGTGAGGAAGAGCACAAAGGATAATCCGAATCTAAAAGAAATAGACAAATATTTGAGAACAGTTGCAATACCGAGTTGATTCTGTCTCTTGACACAACATGGCCTCTGTTTTACATCCAAACTAAAAAAAACCTACTTACATATTTTACGTTGATATAGATTTTTTACATGCAAAGGAATGAAAGTCCTTTAAATTCAGTATGTTTGCTGTACGAGGCAGTCTTATGAGGAAAATCACCATTCTCGTACATTACCAGTTACAAAGACGTGTGTTGCGGCAGTGATCTTGATTCCAGGCGCAAAGCATATCCACGTTCCATTGTCTTCCTTCCCAACTTTTTTTATCAAAAGATTTACTTCACTCAGTGGGGTATTCGTCTTAGTAACTTCACAGCAATCATCGTAGGAAACTCCATTTTGAACCACATATCTGTCGGGTGATCCGGTGTTTTGTTTCATCCAGTTCGGCAACCCGTTATCAGCAATGCTTCCTGCACCAAGAACTGTGCAGCTGAGTTTAAGTGAGCTTCCTTCCCACACCAAAACTTCTTGTGGAGTTGTTATCAATGAAGCTTCGCCATTATCTAGGCACAGTAGGTAAATTAAAAAGGCATAATTGAAATACATAGCCAACTAGCCACTGCAAAATAGTTCTGACTATGACGCTAGGTTCAACCATAATTGAATCTCTTAGCCCGTGATTCACTTTATTTAATTTAGCCCAAAACGTTTTTTCCCTTTTGCAAAAATTCAAAAAAATCAAAAAATTAACGGAATCTATTGCAACATGTATCGGTCCTTCATTTGTTTTCAATGCATATGCCACTGTGTTTTACAGTCCCTCTTCTTGTACGCATTTTTTAATTTCCATATTTCTTAATGTGTCCCTCAGCTGCGTGTTTTTTCAATGTCCTCTTACATCAAAAGCGATTTAAAGTGAGAAAAAAGTACCATAGAAAGACACTTGTACAAACCTGTCTTGTCGACACGATATTTTATAATTTCGCAATGAGTAACGACATTGCATGAATAATATCAGTAATATTTTATCAGCTAGAACAGTAGCAAACCTTCGAAAAGTTACAGACGTGAACACGAATGGCAAACAGTTAACAAACACATATGCCTCTTTGTCTTTCTTTACGACCGCCTTGTCTTAAATCGATTCATTGGACCCTTCTACGCGCTTTTCTTTATTTTTGCGAGTTTGTCTTTTCACTTTCTCCTCTCAGGATCGATATGTCAAAAGGGTAATTTGGAAAAGAAACACGCGTAAGTGTATTTTACAGTATCTGCATTAAAACCTCGACATACATCAGACTCGCAGATATCAGTAATCAGAAATTTGCTCAATACAGATATTTCAACATTGAAAAGCGTTTACGACTTTAGTACTGCGTTGTCTAAATACGCGTTGAACTAGGAGTAAATACGGGTTTTGAAAGAAATGTGCTCTCGCGGGTGAAGATCTCCGGTAATTGATGATTGCGATATACAATGTTCGGAGGTACAATATCATTGTTAAACATTCCTCCTATTAAACCAGCTTTAAAACCTGCAGGACCTTGGACTTGCAGATCGTAGTGTTCTAAATAGCTGTACAAAGTAAATTTCAAACTTTCTGAATTTTAACTTCAGCTGCACCAATAGTAAACTTTGAGAAGAATACTGTCAAGCATAACTGTGACCCCGTATTTCGCGGGTGTTATTGTTTGACCCGAAATAAGGCAAACGACAAGGTTAGCGCATACACAGTCATTACTACTTCAATGAATATTTTAATTAGCGAACACGATCGTTCTTAGGATTAGAGCTCGTATGTTTCAATACACCATTCTCCTACCTGAAACTGTCAGGGAAATCGAAGACGTCACCAGCATTCCGATGAGAGCCAGACATTGAACGTAGTCCATTCCGTTTGTCGTAATTTCTGAAAGGGGAAGAACGTTGATCAAAGGTCATTTTCTAACCCATCGACAACACGGAATATACGTCTTCTTGGCTGGACGTCTGGTCAATCAGGAGAATGAGGTTGGGGAACACGAAATATTTTCATTAAAATTGAAGAATGGGAAATTGTATGATTGGCATCTTAAATGTCTTTGTGAACACTATTGAGCGTTTTTCAGAGACTCTCATTATCCGCCAACGTGTATTTTATGTACCACAATGAAAAGGGCAGTGTGTAGACACAAGTAGCGGAGTCTAAATATCAGAGCAAATGAGAAAGAGTTATACAAATTAGATCCACTCACAATAATGTATAATAACAACCTCTTCTGAAAAGACTTCTGACTATATACAACATTCTTAGCAGCACAGTTTATCATAAATCCACTGGGTTCCGTTGAGAACGGAAACAACTTAAAACAAAAAAAAAAATAAATCACAATAATAATTGACAATAGTGACAAAACACCGTTCGATTATGCATTTTTTTACGAGAAGCCCTGCTGCATTTTGCAGTCGAATAAAAAAATCAAACGATTTTGAGATCTTATTTAGATGTAATGTCACTTATTGTTTATGCTAACAATGATTATCAATTATAAATCACAGTATTTACAAAGACTTTCCGAAAAAAATAAACAAAATCGTGTGTTTACGAGCTTATTTTTTGCATTTACTCCGTTTTTATTCAAGAATTCCATGCTTGTCCTGAAACAATTTTAAGACATAACAAGATCTAGCCGTTTTGGTAAGAATTTAATTATTATTAATCTGTCCATACGTTTTTTTACGTAATAAGGTTAATAAGTGCAATTACTCACAGTAAACGTGACCAAATGTGTTATTCCAACCGATGGTGGTGCCATCCATATTATTACACAACTTATTATTTGCCATGCATTTATATACTCCCGAATCTAATGCTGAAACATTCTAAAGAACAAGTATCTTGCCGTTCCTGTATTATCCTTTTTTGGATTGCCATCTGATCTCTCTTGTATCATTTGAATTCACTTTACGTTCTAAGGTTACATCATCCCCTTCGACTAATCGGTTTCGAGGAAAAATATTCAATATATTCAATATGTACTTATATTTAAGGGAAGCTAGCTGTCATAATGCATCTTATGCGAAACTTTTCATGCACAGAGAAGGTTCTTATAATTAAATTCCGATGACACAGTCGATTTAAGTCTCCGAAATTTTAAATTAATCAAAATAATAGTAAACTTGTCAATCATAAACAGCTTGAACTTAAAACGACGATCAATACCAGTTTAAATATTCCTGCAGAGTATTACTACCTCCTGTATGAGAAAAAAGTGTTATTACCGCATTGTTACTACTCCTTGGGCAGGGTTATACGTTCATCCTTCAAAAGCAAAAAGTACTGAGAAAATGTCAGTACTACAACATAAAACCAAAGTACTGTCCTATTCCGTTGTCATGACGATGTAGTGGTAAAGTTACACAACCCGCAATGTACCAACAAAGGGAGTACCAAGTTCATGTGTTTTACGATTATTATTCTCATGTATTATCATAATATTATCCCAAAGAATCGTGGTGTTTTTTCCTCATTAATAATACAGTACGACCATCGTATAGGTCATTGACCCTCAACTTCGAATGGAAAAATGTAGCAAAGACAGACATGATATTACGCTGACTCCCTCCGTAATGGTAAAATCTTCAAATTGCATGTACTATAAGGTCATACACAAAATGTAATGACAATGTCGGAGTCCATTGTACGGCCAAGGTGTAGTATTGTCTGAGGCGCGTAACGGCAACCAGAGTACCGAATTTGACAATATTTGAAATATAGCCCTTCAGAAAGCCGTATCGTACGTTAGCTTAGGAGGCTGCATGCTGTCTGTTAGGGAGTTCTACGCGTTCAACGATTAAAATTAGTGCAGTATTCAGGCATTCATTGAACGAAGCTAACACTCTTGACTAAAACTTTATTTTGTCGCATATCACCCTCACGCTTAGGCTACAGTAACGCTGCGTGCAGTTTGCATTCTCTCTGTTTCTCTTATGTTTTAAATTGTGATATTTTGCCACTTAAACGTACATTAAAGTGGTTTTTTTTAGGCTTGATGTGCAGAAACGTGTGTTTCAATTACAGATCACTCTCTCTCTTTTATTCACGCAAAAGAACGAATGCAAATCGAATACGCTCTGAGACGAATGATCATATATTACTCCATTCATTAATCATTTCAAAACCAATATCTGTCACGTATGTAAATTAACAGTGAGCATATTCACAGTCAACCTGGACGTCCATCATATGACGAGGATGACCAAGTACGGCTTCAAGATGAATCGTATAACAAAAAAATCGCCCAACATCTCGTCAAACTTGAGGGCCCTATCGAATTCCCACTGAAAGAGGGGTAGAGGATACTACTCTATGACTAAAATTTATGCAAAGAATGGTGCGCTATCTAACTTCATAGGATCAGGTCTTATTTCTAATGGAGTATGCCCATCTTTTAGATTTCTTAAAAGGTAATACATGCTTTTTACGGAGCACCATCACGGTCGACTCGTTAATTCTTATATCCACTCTTTTTTATTTCGCCAAGTCAAAATGCCAACGTATTTCGTTGTAGTTTTTTATTTTGCCGAAATTGAAATTACAGTGCTATATGCGGAAGGCATAACGTTATAAATAATAACACAAATTACTTCAACTACAAATATACGTTATTTAAGTTTCATGCATCCTGCAATCTTCAGACAAAAGTGAAACGATTTTCAGCTCTACAATATTATTTATATGACTGGGACTTACCATTCTGGTTGTACGTTTGTTTAAATTTGATAAATACAAAAATATTGAGCTGAAAATACTTTCACTTCTGCCTGAAGATTGAAGAATGGATGAAACGTAAATAACTGATATTATTACAAATGTACCATAGACAGTTCAGTCAATGGCAGCAAAATAAAAATGGTATTTTTCAAGGAAGGTATTCCAACAGAAAAACAATTTATCCCTGTCAACAATATATATGTTCAAAAACCTACGGATAGATTTCAGGCTTCACATCGTGGTTCAATTTCTCTTGGTCATCATTAGCGATCGTAATAAAAATAATAATAAAAAGTCAGTTGTTACGTCCGTTTTCTTTCAGCATTTTTTCATAGAATTTGACAAAAAGGTCATAGCAATACTACAAACATATCCATGATCCTAAAAAAGTCGGTTAAATTAGCTGTCAGGCAGAGGTTGAAGTGTAGTAAAGTCTGTCATGCACTGGACCAATGAATGTACTGTGGTGTCTCATATCTCTGTTCACGAGGACTTTAACGTTATAACAAAGTACAACTATTTCACATGACATCCAATCAATTGGAATTGTTGAACGACATGATAAAACGATACATTGAATACAATGGTATGCCAAATATTTAAAGGCAATCTAACAAGACCAACCGGACTGCAGTGTTGTCCGCTTGTCTTAAGTGCTACACAAAGACGTATGGTCAATATGTCGCGTTTAAAACATTTCTCTGGCAAATTATAGTGTGTCATTTCACATCTCATATCTTCACTTCGTGTAACACAATGAATAATTTAATGCGGGTCATTAAACAAGAATATTTTTTTAAAATCTTTATGCCATGTTTTGCTATGTATTTCTGATTGTTATAGGTGACTCATAACATGACTTGGGGTGTTTTTTATTACCGGGGTGAAATATTTGTATTGGTTGATTGTACTTCATTTTGCATTCTTGCAGCTGAAACTGTTCTCAGTTGGTAAACTTGATGTATTTATTGACACATCATTTCTAATTTCGGTTACAGCTTGCAAACAAAACGTAGCTTGCAAGACCCCTCCAGAAAACCAATAGTTTAAAGGTTGAATATACACGCTCACCTTCATTAATGTATGCTGTATGTTTACCTCTTCTCTGTCCTTATTAATGGCGATGCAAGTCATCTGCATCCTAATCGGTTTCAAACTTCATATACAATTTTACATCGCGTGGTGACCGCTTGTGGAATGAGTGTCGCAGGCAAAGATACGTGTGTCAACTGTTAAGAAGGCGTGCCAGTGATGATATAGTGAAGGTATGAGGTGTGAAATGACACACCTATAATTTGTCAGAGAAATGTTTTAAACGCGACACATTGACCATACGTCTTAGTGATGTATTTAAGACCAGCAGACAACAATGCAGTCCGGTTGCTCTTGTAGGATTGCCTTTAAATATTTAGCATACCATTGTAGTCAAAGTAACGTTTTATCATGTCGATCAAATGTTCAAATAGTTTTCATGTCTTGTGAAATATTTGTGCCTTTTTATATCGTTATCGTTCTCGTGAACAGAGAAACGAGATACCACAGTATATTCATGGATCCAGTGCATGACAAACTTATTACACTTCTACCTTTGCTTGACAGTTAATTTAACCGATTTTTAAGATCATGGATATGTTTATATTATTGTTATGACTGTCGGAGAACAGTGGTTACTTATAGCTAACTGCATTCTAAAGGGAAGGATTGTTTTCGGAAGAAAATGGCATATCTCAATTACAATATTTGTGGCAATCGACAGAAATTTTGACAAACGTCGGTATGAAAAAAATAGCTAAAATTCCAATTCGTAGTGATACGTTAACGCCTAAGCTATTAGCAAAGAATATGGCATGCTGTTGATTAGTTACATTTTATAAATCATCGTCATATATTTGAACTTCCTTACAACCCCCCCAACGTACTGTAAAGAGCAAAGATATCCCGTCTTTCTTTAAAATATGTATTTATTTGGGAGCCACTTACCTTAATTTCGTGTCGTATAACATAACGCTAACAATGCAGTCCCTCAACACAATAGGGTAACGGTTTTCTGTAGATATGTCTTCAGCTACCTGTTTCCTTTGTTTACTTAACCAATCACATAAGGTGCGGTATTGTTTGATCGCCGTGATTTATTTTACAAAGGTGAGCATCGGAACGACCTTTCGACTCTTTGACCAACAATCTGTAGTTTGCGTTTAATGTAGCATGTAATTGGCCAAATGCAGTTGACGATAAGACGAAGTTGTTGATTGGTCAGGTCAGTAATGCTCCGGCTTTTGTATTTTATCTAAAAACATCGACCCAAGCTTGTGCCATTCTTTCTTTCGTACATTTTTTGCCAAATAATCGACACGCAATACATACAAAAGAAGTTGTTTATGTCGTTACCTTCTGTCCAATGTAAAACCTATTTTCTCTCTCTTTTGTATTTTCTAACTTTTAAATTTTGTCACATCACATTCAGGACATATTTCTTTGTTGGTCCTGAGCAGGGAAGTCACCGTTAGTCTAACTGTTTTACACAACCCTTTTGATAAAATTATGACTGTGACGAAGGATTTATAATTGCATCTCTGTGCGCAAACATTAGCGTGTAGCTGTTTCAATATTTATATCATGTTACCGTCTCGAAAACTCGTTTTTGTTGTTTTCGTTGTTGTTCTTGTTGCTGCTGCTCCTGCTGTTGTTTTGTTTTTGTTAACAAGAAGTATACACAGCTTAGGTATTCATGGTTGACAAAATAGAAAAGGATTAAGTTATGCAGAGCATTCATTCATCATTCAGTCCTCTTCGTCCCGGATGGGACATAAGGCAATGACAAGTTGCCTCCACCTTTCTCTATTCTTGGCTGCATGATGTGCCTCGCCCCAGGTCAGACCCATCTCCTTCAGCTCAGCCATCACCGTGCGGTGCCAGGTGGTTTTAGGCCGACCC
>LD364407.1:0-33558 GCA_001465055.1 Ptychodera flava | reverse complement strand
ACATAATACTTGGTAATTCTGAAAAATTTCATACAAACTTTGCAAAACAGAATTCTTTGAACGATGTTCGAATATTGACAAAAATAACCCGTTCTCCGTAGCCGGATAGCTGCGGCTGAGTGTCGCCATGTCCCGCTCCTAGCGCTTGCACGTCCAATAATTTTATGAATGAATTTTCACTCACATTGATGTTATAGTAAATACCAAATAAATACCTTGTATTAAAAGTCCATAGTCTTTCCTATTTCCGCTTGATTCGCACAGAAAAAGCCCTACGAGAGACGCTAATTATCCGTAGAAGCAGCTTCGGCGTGCTAGAACTTACCATCGACGTGTACAGCTGAGCGCAGTCAAGTCAGCTGTATCAGCTGTGACCCAGCGACGACCGCATAACACAAGCGTATGAATTCTTGTAAAATACTCCCTCTCCTTATTTCCCATTAATTATCATTCCTGAAAGGTTTATTCATGGAAAACTGGGTCTATGTATGTGATAAATATATAATCCCCCCGTATTCCTCACTCGTGTGTCTGCGTCGCGGACTCGTGATTCCCCGTGTAGCGGCCGTATCCCCCCTCGCCTACAGCTCGGAGGGATACGGCCGCTACACGGGGAATCACTCGTCCGCGACGCAGCCACACTCGTTCGGAATACGGGGGGATTATATATAATTATTTCCAAAGTCACAGTCAAAGTCCTAACACGCTCATCTTATTGGTTTTCTCCTTTTATTGTGCTAACTGAATATTATCGTGGACAAGTGGCTGAATCTGATTCGGTCATTAAACCACTGTTTCTCTATAGTCCTTATGGTTGATGAACGTTGACGTCAGTTTAGTAAGGACCACATCAGTAAGTAATCTTGGTTCTTGTTCGTACAACGTATAAAAAGGCGACTCCTTTGTCGAGTCTTGTTAATATGACGGGTCGGCCGTCGGCAACTATAGATCACAGTTAGTCTGATTGTGTCTGACTTACATTAATAAGATCGTCAAGAGTGCTCCTTCGAAAATCTCTACAAGTCCATCAACCTGTGAATATTTTCTTTCCTACAGTTAATTTATGTGGCTTTTTCACCAAAGTGGACAGGAAGTTTGTACCACGATTAGATAATAATGTCCGAGGTGCAGAATGATGAGTAATATTCTCATAGACTGCCAGTCAAGCGACAACATCCGCAGTAGTCTTTTCAATGGCAAAAACGTCGTGCCAAGGTGTCCAAATACACATAAAGTGGTTACTTGTTTCTGTATTCAGAAGCGGTCCTAATACGTCTACAGCCAGAAAATCAAAGGGGCCTACAGGTAGGCTGCAACTGGGCAACTGATAGATTCTTTGGAGTTTTCTATGAAGACAGTCAACACATGACCTATGTCTTCGCTATCTCTTTACATTCCAAACCATAAATAGAACGATAGAATTGTTCAGTATTTTACTGTACAGCTTGTGGAACCCTAAATGACCTTAGGCAATTTCATTATGGCACAACGTCATCACTTTGTCCAGTAAGGCATTAGGAATGACAAACTGTTTATGCACGTCTCCTCACTTTCTTCCTTGGGCGTGCATCCAAAGATGATACAGCACACCATCTTCAATAACATTTTGTTCACCGTGTAAAACAAGTTTTCTCGACATCTTTGTATCAGCGAGGAATTCATCATCGATCAAATACGATACTGTAAAGTCAAATCGCATTGTTGCAATTCTTTAGACTAGTCTAATGGAAATCAAGGGTTTTCTGTAGCTGCAATAATAAAGTCTCTTCTGTCTTCATCATCATCGTCCAGTCGTCTGGAAAGCCAATCTGTATTTCCATGCTTTGTCCCTGGGTGGTGCTGTATTTCAAAGTCATACTCTTGAAGGTCAACGACCAGGGAACAAGTAAACCTCTAGGTTCCTGAATGTTCATTAATCATTTCAGTGGGTTGTGGTCAGTATTAAACGTAAAACATCTACATTAAGGTTATGGTCAGAAATGTGCTTAATCGACCAAATTATGGCAAAAGCTTCTTTCTCGATTGTTGAATAGTGTTTCTTATGTTTGAGAAAATTCGACTGGCATAAGAATTAAACTCCTTTATTGCCATGTACATGTATAAACACGATCCAATGCCACTGTTACATGCATCTATATGCAGAACAAACGATTCACAAAAATCAGGATGTCCGAGTAGTGGACTTGAAATAAGCACTGACTACAAAGTGCAAAAGACGTATTCGCATTCGATACTCCATTGAAATGGATTGTCTTCATCAACAGTTTGTTTAACAATACGTCCCTTTGGCAAAGGGACATCATCATCGTTGATGGTACGATGCTAATCCAAGAAAATTCTGTAACTGAAGAATACCATTCGGACGTGGATACTTCTTTACTGCATGAATTTTAATTTGGTTCAGTGTAATTCCATCTTGTGTAAAGATATGTCCTAAATACTTTATTTTAGTCTTCCAGAAGTGACATTTCCTACATTTTAATTTCTGTCCGGCTTCTCAAAATCGATTTGAAGACCTCTGGACCCGCAAATATCGGAGGTGTTCATCAAATGTCTTTAAAAACACCACAATATCATCCAGATAAATCAGGCATAATTACCTTTCGGAGTCTAGCAAGTTATAATTCCATCAAGCACTGACAGATGCTTGGCACGTTACACAAACCAAATGACATAACGTTGAATTCACTGAGTCCGTTGTATGAAAAACAAAGCTATTTTAACCCTATACTCCAATGCGACTTCAATATGCCAATATCCTGATGCTAAGTCCATTGTCAAAAAGTAATGTGCTTGCCCAAGGGCATCCAGACTATCTTCGATGCGTTGGAGTCGGTAAACATCCTTCTTAGTAATATTGTTCAATTTCCGATAATTCATACAGATAGGCTGGACCAAGGGGTGGACGAACGTCTGATTACATCATTATCTAACATAGATTGATTATGTTCTCATATGTACATTTTTGTGGATTCTCGCCAGTATCACTACGGTGTTGCACAATATTTGACTTTCCCAAATCTTTGTCATGTTCCACAAATATGATATCATATTCCATTAACAGCTCATCAAGCTGTCTCATCTCTCACAGATTCATGCGGCTCCTTGAATTTGGCGATACTTTATCCGGGCTTGTTGCCAGTCATTCACCTGGTTGCTACCTCAGTCTGCGTCTCAGCCTCACATTGCCTAGATCGAAATTCACTAGATTATCATCATTACATGCGTCAACATCTCTAGCATCTAAATTCGATATACATGCAAGAACATCATAATTGTCAGTAACTTCTAAAATACACAGAGATTCATATGCTTATATATCTTCACAGGCTTATCTCTTACGTTTACAACTCGAACTGGCACATATCATTTACAGTTTTACCAGGGCTCTTGCAAAGCCAACACCCAACTTAACATCATCATGTGAATCGGCTTCTATTAGGCACTGTTTCCATTGTCTGCATCTATGTCTGCCATGAAATTTGTCAGCGAATTGCCAGACTTTCTAAAGTCTCTAAGGAGGTTACAGAAGAGTCTTTGACATGCTTTCCTACAATGGCAACTGTTAACTTTTGGTGGCGTATCGCATCGTTCTACTGTGGCTTGTTGTTTAGTGAACATGTCGTCAAACCTGATAAAACAGTTATACATGGAATTAACGATAATATAAGCATGATAGGAAAATTTCACACCAGCAATCTCGAAGTCGACTTTCATTGTTTCCCATGATGTTGACTTTGTTTCCTACTAATGTTTTCTCACAAATCCCAGATGTATGCAGCATGGATTCATTCCAAATACTAGGCAAACTTTGGCATAACTTTTCACCCACTATCGTAGTTTCGGATCCAGTGTCCTTTAAAATTTTGATATAATCATCACAAATTTTAACGTCGATACTACAGCTGTGGTTAATTTTCCCGATAAAACGAGTATTTGTGCATATACATCGCGTAATTAACAATAACACCTTAATTGACACAACATGTTATTTCTCATTTGACTTTGAACATTCAAAGAATACGTTTCACCTTTACAAAGAATCGCATTCCTTACATTCTAATATCTATAGTTCACATATGAACTTTCAAGCATGGTATTATATTCAAATACATTTAAATCAATTCAAAAAAACATTTAAAAATGCCGAGTTAGTATTTCAGGGAAACTTCATGGTCTTATTATAGACTGCAATGTGTAGTGAATCTACAGTTTAAGTAATATCCAAAGAAAGAAAATTTCATGTACACACATGCACTTCTTACATCCCTATTCCCAATGAAGTCCATATATCAATTATCAAACATATATAAATGGATATTGCTTGTTTCGTAAGGGATATTATTAATAGTCTGCAAAACAGCCTCCCATGTATTTTGATTAAATGGTAACCCTCTTATAATTTCCGTCAAATACCATACCAAGATTGGGACAAGGGTAAGAATTCAGGCAAATGCAGTTTCATTAACGCAAAGGAATACCAGGCATGTGCAAGTTTTGAAGCTCATTTGAGTGACTTTTCTGTCATTTTTACATCAACAATATCATTTAAATAAATGTAAATTTTCTTGTTATTCAAAAAGTCTCTATTCACTTTAATTTTATACTCCAGGTGTTCCTATGAGCACTGTCACAGAGGTGTCTAGTAATACCAAACATATCGTAGAAGGCGTGATTTCCAGGATGGGCGGACACTGTGGTTGTAGTTTATTTTATGGACGAAACATGTTTTTGGCTTGTTATTAGCTCATTTAATCTAGTTCTGGCTCGTTATTGCCAATAAGTGCCCTTTTGTTTTGGCTAAAGAGATAAACTCAGGGAGTTGATTTCCCTTCTCGTTTCAAAACACTTCGAGTTGGTCCTTGATCACTTTTCATGAAGATAGTTAAGATGCAAAATAGTATGGACCTTTGAGTTTGATATCTACGTTGGTGATTGCTTGGTTTGAATTTTAATTTGAAGCGTTTTTGTAAGATATCGTCTGCTTTCTTTAAAATGTCGCCCTTTGTTAAAGATGGCTGTAGTATTATGTGGTTATATAGGAAGTTATAGTGATGGAGATCATAGCATGTGAGCATGAATTTCCTTAAAAGTGCCACTGTGGCGCTATTTTCATACTTACTCAAAATGTATGTTGCTTTGCCCACACAAAACATTTATCATCAAGCAGATATTGATCTTACGCCACCCAAAAGGCTTCGTGTCCCTGGCTCGGTTATTGAACCACTGAGTGGGTATATGGCCGAGCGGTTCTGTTTGTGGCTTTTTCGTTTGGTGACTGGCTACCGTATGTTGTGAGTTTGAATCCGATCGAAAACTTGCCGTATTTACCATTAGTAATGAAATGGGAAAGACATTGTTATTTTACATTTACTGGTCATGATGAACCAAGAAATAATTTGAACTTGCATTGTTGTGCGGTCTACTGACAAACAAACACCTGTTTGCAACAGTTGTTGATCCTTGTCTGTAGTTGTCTGTACTCAGGCATTTCAATATTATACTCTCATTCCAGCTGGATTCGATACAACAACTCAAACCATAAATTGGTGTGTGGCGTACTTGGTGAGCCATCCCGATGTTCAGGCAAAAGTACACAAAGAAATAGATGATGCCATCGGAAAAGATCGATTACCATTGTTGTCCGACAAGGGTAAATTACCGTACTGCGAAGCTGTCATCCTCGAAGTAATGAGAATCAGAACTATTGCACCGCTTAACCTACCACATGAAACTACGGAGAACACTGTTATTGGTGGGTCTTCTTTTCACCTTCTTGTAAACATTCGAAGCAAGTACATAATATATTGTTTACTAATTTGGAAGAGTTAACAGAACGTTTTCTCTTGACGTTTCACCAAGTGGAGGATTGTACATACTAATGAGCTCTTGCTTTCTATTTAACAGCAGGAGTGGTTTCTTAAACTTTGAAAAGTGCAATAATTTTCATGTATTACAAGAATTACCATTATTTCAGGCATTTAATATTTGATGAGAGGGCATAAAAATTATACGAACAATTTGTGCTGCATAGTTTCCCAGGACTATTTGATTTTCTGGAGGCCTGAATACTGCCATGTCCAATCCCATAGGTGGCTATAACATACCAAAAGGGACCCAAATATTGACAAACCTATGGAGTCTGCACATGGATGAAAAATACTGGGAGGAGCCTGAAAAGTTCTGTCCAGGTGAGTTTAATCAAAAATTTCTAAATAGCAGTGTTTTTGATAACGTTATTGTGTAGCAAATATGGATTGATAATAAGTGTGTTTTTTTTCTGCCTACCAAATAAAAGATAGCATTATAAAATCAAACTAATGTAACACTTAAATGAACGTTTCTATCTTTAAAAAATATAAACTGTTTTATTAAATTAGACTGAATATGATACAAAATTACTGATGACAGCGACAGAAGATAATGTTGCGACCCAACATAAATTGAAGGCCAAAGTATACCGTAGCCTAGGTCATGGTCATCTGCATATGCTGGTATTCACTTATATCTTGATCACTTGATAATAATAATCTATGGCATAACAATCATATGGTACCCTTTAGTTCATTTATTCAGGGCAGACTTTACCTTGACGCACATAATCATAAGAAACCACTGATATGTAGAATTAGAGTGCGTAAAGAAGGTACATACATTTTTTTTATTTTTCTCCCTACAGAACGATTCTTAGACGAAGAAGGCAATGTTCAGAAAAGACAAGAGAGTTACCTCCCTTTTTCCGCTGGACGCCGTATGTGCATAGGAGAGGTTTTGGCGAGGAATAGTATGTTTCTTATATTCACCAATTTGTTTCACCAGTTTACTTTATCGCCGGTCAAAGGAAAAGGGAAGCCACGCCTGGACCCGAACATTAAAAATCTTGCCACCAGATGTATCCCCTATGAAGTTGTCGCCAACCAACGCATTTCTGAGCAAGCGGAATAGAAGGCTTGAATTGGCGTGTTCTAAGACAACTTGATTCAGTAGATGATGGTCAACAAAATTATCCAGCGCTGAACGAAATTGGAAATGATAAATGCGTGCATTCTGAATCAGTAGATATCACACACGAAAAAAAGCACATATTTTATTTGCAAAATGTGTAAAACTGTAATCCTCCCTAGTTCATTAAATGAGGGGTAGCAGATATCAGTAGCCTAACAGACAAGTCTGATATTTTTCTCGTAAATGGCTATTTCTCCCATAATCTTTACAAACCGCTCAAGCGTAATACTCTGTCCAGTACGTATCTGGAATGTTAATATTATATCCTACATATCATTAACAAATCCGACGCATGCATTCACCTTCAAAAATTAGCTGGATCTAATAGAGAGGCGATTCTACGCCAACACGAAAAGGCATAGTGAAACCCCAAATCATGTGACTCACTTTGAATGACCAGTAGCTTAAAGAAATATGCATTACCGCGGAAAAATGACAAAACAGCTAGTGTCTACCGACAAAACACGTAATCACTCTGCTGTAGCGCGGTCCTGCTCTCCAAATAATGAAATGAGAGAGAGGATGGCCATTGTTACAAATAATGAAATCAGAGAGAGGATGGCCATTGTGTAGCAGGGTGATCGTGTACCTTGATTAGAAGTCTCGTAATTGCTCTGCTGCAAATAATTGCCACATTATGGGTTTTGCAGCAATTGTGTTTGTTTTTGTGTCTTTGATTGCATGCTCGTTGGTCGTCTTATTGTCTCTTTTGAGGTTTCTTTCGTCCGTTTGTCGTTTGTCCCTTCGTTTATCTTTTTGTCTTTGTGTTACTTGTTAACATGCTCAGTTAAGGCGACTGTACCATGCTTACGAGCGAAGCTTATCCGTGTGCATCGAACAATGAGAAAGTATCAGCATTAACATGCTTGATTTTCTGAAACAAGGCCGAGTGCAAACATTTTGTGTTGCTCAATGCAGCACTTAACCGTAATTACATCGTAAAGTTACGTCAAAACTGCCATTTATAAGAGTTAATAATGTATCAACACAGAAACACATAATCAAGCTAACTAAAAAATCACCAAACACAGAATATACAAAAAGAGACATGGAGTGAAGCTTGTGAAGAAATAGAGAAACGGTAACTTTTAGTATTGTGTTTTCACCGAATTTATTATTACTTCAAACTTTCTAATTAAAATATGAAAGTGATAAATATCTTACGTAAATCATCTATTTTTGTTTCACTGTAAATGTTGTTACATTATTCTGGAAATTAAGGGATCCACCATTAGATATTAGACGCGAGTTGGTTGAAAGGAAAACTTTTCTCCAAATCACCAATTACTTGGAAATATTTCATATTTCATATTTCATATAGGGAAGTATATATATCTTGCATACAATAGACAAGAATTTTAGAACCTCAAAAGTTCAAAAATGCACGTCCGCAATTGACCGATGCACTCCTTAAATCAAATAGTCCAACCCTCAAGTGACATTGAAACCAAATTGATCAGATATTAAATAGTGTAAATACTGTGATTGACCTTCTGCCAAGGTAGCATTTTTGTCATGGCTACACACAGGCAATGACTGCAGGGTTGTTCAGTTTTACATCTTTTGACGTGAATTAAAAGTATGATGTAGCGGTAGAACCATTATCTGCAAACTAGTGTCTTCAAAGTGTTAAACTCATAAGAAAGCTTGAAATATTTAAAAAATTTGTGAGCTGTAACTGTTTTAATGTTTTCATTTTTTTCTCTTTTCAAATGTACTTTCCAAAAATGTTCTGCATTATGTCTCGTTCAATTGCATGTCACCACAACCTGACGTTCATGACCAATGCAATTGTTGACAACTGTATGGACAAGAATTCATATTTCAACATTAACATTTCATAATGCAACGAATATATTTCGTTGTTTCGACATATTTATATTATGTGCTTGCTTTCTAGAATTAAATAACGAAAAAAATTAAAAAAAGTTATTTCCAGTAATATACACATACACAGATAACAGAGATTTTGCTCAATTTAAGATACAATTAAAATCATTCATCTGTGTTTTTGAATACAATAGATTGATCGTCATTGCAACTGTACTGATCTCATGTTCGAAATTTGCAAAATTTGACCTCATTGATTTTCTGAATGGAATTCTTGAAAAATAAATAGCAGTAAAATAGCTTGCTAATCTATTGAAGAATACCAAGCAAACTATACAAGTCATACTGTCCTTTAAACCGGAGTGATTGAACAATGATTATCTTTCTGCCTAATCTACAATAACCGTACATTTTTAGGAATTGGGTTTCTATTTTATGTCAGATATGTACTCAGTTTTGCAATCATGTTAATGTGCTTCCAGCTGTTTGATCTATAAAATAAATGCTATAGTCCTTCTACTTAATCAGTGTGAAACTTATGATTGTTCTTCACGACTTGATTTACGTTTTCGTCTAGGAATACAGTATAGCCAAAGGAAGCTGAATCAAAATGACTTTTGTGACCATAGTGTAATCTTTACTTTGATATGTTGGGTTGCTACAGTGGCCATTCATATTTATGTTTACTCTACAAGCACAGAAGGCAGAGGACGTAGGCAGAATTGAGCAGGTAAAAGGATGAAGGGACACTACCAGGCATTATGTAACATCTATGTTCAAGAAATAAACGGTGTTATCTTTGAAAACTTTTAGCCGCTAAGCTTACTCTCTTTCAGCATTCCAAAGTCCTTTCGCTAGCTATTAGCCAAAGGGAGAAGGTGAGCAGTAACACACGCAGGCGGATCGAGGTTTTGCTACGTCAATATCATTATCATTGTTTTGTTTTGTTTTTTATGATTTCTAGACATTGATCACTAGGCGAAAGGTAACAAGCGTAGGTATCATGCAAAAATGGCAAAGTCGATGTCAAATTATATTTCCGTCGCATTTTATCGGCCGAGTTGAAACACGTGACTGACCATAAATACATTGAAAGTAATGGTTTGTTTACATGCCCATGGATATGAATAGATTGACATTTACAGTATCGTTCACATCGTCGTAACTTTACAGCCAAAGCGTATATTGTGATTTGTACAAAGATCATATTCAATCAGAGAATAAAATGAAGCACTTGCGGGCAAATTTTACACCCTTTTCTCCACAAAAAGTCTCCAGATTTGCAAAGGTTTTATAGCGAGTGTGACAGTGAGTTGCATATTGCACTGCACTGTTCAGTGAATGCAACAATGTAACGTAAGTTCTGGGGCCCTGCTGTCTTTCACGTAAGGAACTTTTGCAAATTGTGACAGTTTTCTAGGGTTCTTTGATAATATAATGAAATAAAGACTCTGCTATGACCAATGACGTCTATATATGGACGTCGGTGAGAGGAAAGTCAAAATTAAGGGGGAGGCCAGACTCGCCAGTTAGTTTTTGGCCTTTCCCTCGTCCTTGCCAATAAATAAACGTTAAAGGGCAGGCCCATTATTTCTAAAGTGAATTACCTCAAACAGGGTATTTTTATTGATATGACCAGAGGAAGGATTTTTCAGATTTACAGAGATAATGTACTTGTTTTAACAGAGAAAAAACATGTAAGAGTTGTTATTTTATTCCATTTTTGTAATACATCACTTGTTTTTGATTGTTTATGATGATTCTGTTTAATGATATAGACACGGCCTTCCTTTTGTGTAGTTTGTTGTTGGCTGCTGACGTTGCTGCAGATAGTATCTTATATTCTTTATGGAAACACACTTTTCTGTACTGAGCGTAGGATGATGGTTTCTGCTTGTGCCATCATCACAATTCCCAATTGTTCTGGAGACTTCTCTTTCTCCTCTTTGTCTGAGTTTTCTGGTGATTTTCTTCGTCTGATTTTGCCTATTAAGTTAGTAAAATTTCCCTTTAAGGATCTCCATGATCAGAATCGTTGAAATCGGTGAGCATATAGGTCGTCTTGTTCTACTTCCTTTGTCGATGTGTTAAGGACAGTAAGTTGTTTGCGGACCTCGGGGTCTTCGTCGCTAGTGTATTTGTGTTCTGTTTCTTCATGGTTGTCTTGCTCATCTCGCTGCCACAGGAATGCTGGTGCTTATAGCCAGATAGTTGAGTTTCAGGGCTGGTATACTGCGCGACGTGATGTCAGTTGGTTTTTCGTGTGTATACACATGTCGCCACTGTTGTGGTGATGAAATGTTGTGTATCTTTTCTACTCTGTTCGCTATATATACGTGGAAATGATTCGAGGTTTTGTTATATATCCAAGGATGATTTCACTGTCCGTGTGATATATGACGTTGTCGATGTTCAAGCCGATTTCTGACATGATCATCTATGTGAGTTCCGTCACTAGGATGGCTGCACACAGTTCTAGGCAAGTTATGGAGACTGCATGAGTCGGGTTTACCTTTGCTTTGTCAAGTATGAATAATACGTTTACATTGTGTTCATGGTCGGTCGACCGCAACTATGCTACAGCACCTATGGCTTCATTGTTGATGTCAGAGAAAATGTGATACTCAGTTTTCTTGAGGGGTCAGAAGGCAGATGGAGTGTAGCATCATCGTAGATGTACCTCTGTGATTAATTGAGGTTGTTGTACCAGCGTGCTCATATGGGCAAGTATTTCTCTGGTAATGTTTCATCCAATCCAAGGTTTGATTAGTTGAGTCCTTTAGTTTCTGTCATGAGGCCTCGTAATATTAGTTTTCCTTCTATGGAAACAGGTGCGAGTATACTGATTGGATCGTATATTGAGTTGACGATCACCAGTACTCCGCGCCTTGAGAATGGCTTCTCCTGCAAGTCTACTTCGAATGTGAATGCATCCGCCTCTAGAGACCACTTGAACCCTAATGATCTCTGTGTCAGTAAGGTGTCTCAGTTGAAATCAAAACTCTGCAGATCTTTGGCTCGTACTTCTTTTGGGAGTGCGGTCATGACTTCTTTGTCATTACAAACAATTTTGTGAAAGTTGACGTTTATAGTCGCCAGTAAGTCTCCTCTTCTTTTGATTAGACTGATAGTTTTCCTTGCATCTGGTCTGGTGCTGAGGTTAGTCCGTCGTCAACGTAAAAGTTCTTGTCCATGAACTCTTTCACGTCTCTCCATATGTAGATATGCTGTCTTCAGCAATCTTTCTCACTCTGAAGGTACCAATGGCTGGTGAGGAGACGTTGCCGAACAGGTATACGTTAATTCTGAACTGAATTACTGGTTTCGTGGGGTCTCTTTGTTCTTTGTTGACGTGGAAGCTGTGCAACATTTGCTCTATGTGGCCCATTACTGCTGTCTGCTCGCGTTGGAATCGTAGTAGGATACCGAGGAGGCTGTTCATTTGGTAACGGGTCCCTGAAGCAATGCGTCGTTCAAGGATACTCCGTTATACTTTGCACTGGAGTCAAATACTACTCTGATCTGTTGTTTCTCAGGATGGTAGACTTCAAAGTGTGGCAGGTACCATGCATTGTCGGCATCTATTTCGGCTTCTGGAATGGGACTTGCATTATTGCGTTTCTTTGCTTCGATAAAGTTTGTATGTGCGGTGTGTGATGGCGAGCATGCGTGCGTGAGTGCTTCACAAACTCTATAACGTGTGGAGCGGTCTCAGTCAGAAAAATGTAACAACTTAGCCGGCTATTGAACCACTCTTTTTGTGGGAGTGGAGATTGAGCCGAGCGGTTCTCTCTGGGGCCTCTCCGCTAGGCGACTGATGCCGTATGTTGTGGGTTCAAACCCCGGTGGTGGCAGTCTCGGCGCAGCCGGGTATGCACGCTCGTTAGAAATTTCGCGGAAAAGGGGGTGATTTTCGTCGGACATCACGGAGACATTTAGGTCGTGAAATCGAGAAAAAGGGGTACTTTTTCAGATCACCCTCCGAGAATAAATCTGGTTCTTCTCCCAAGACGCTTTCTCACTCGAGAGAGTAAAACCCAGCAGTGGTCCCCAAAGCCATGATCAAGAACCGTCCCGGGAGAACCGTACATCACATTGTGAAGGTGATTGTAGCTAAGCTAGTGTATTATGTGTTCCTTTTTCACCAAGAGTCAGCACACTTGCTTTGAATTTGGTAAATTATGGTATTCAAATGTCTTGGCACACATTTAGGTAAAATCTCCCAGATATCGGAAAAAGGGGGTGTTTTTCACAGTAATTTTCTCCCAGATTTTCCCAAAAAAGGGGGTGTTTTTCAGAGACAAATTCTGGGAAAAGGGGTACATTTCAAACTCTGCTAACGAGCGTGGGTATCCATCCATCCAGAGACTGCCACCGCCGGGGTTTAAACCCGATCGAAAACTAGCTGTATTTCCTTTTTTTGTAAACTGAAAGTATTCTTCTATCATTTGTAGTATACACTGAAGCTGATCCTGTAGATTGTAGAATCGATTCAGAGGGGATTGTTGGTTGTTCGGTAATTTTTTCGGGTCTTGCCTGAAGGGGAGAGGAAGTTCTAGATTGCCTTCCTCATTTACATTGACTTCTCGTTGCATTATGTCCAGGAATTGCTTGTATTCAATGGAGGGTGCCTTTTGTTCATCCTAAGGTGTACGTTTAAAGACGATGATGCCAAAGTTGACGGGTTTCGGGCCTATTATGTCTTTGATGTGGATGTGATGATTACATTCGAGCGTTGATTCGTCGTAGCTGTTGAGGGTTGCAGTCTTACGGTGTAATGAAGTGCGGATTACACCTTTTGCTGTCTCTAGGCATAGCTTGCCTGAAATTGTCCACCCTCGGTTGTGCGTTTAGCCCGAGGCGAGTTTACAGGCCCATTCCTTGTTTCTCTGACTTTCAATGATTCTGGGCAGTTTCTGTCGATGAGTAGGTGAATTCAAACGATTTTTTATAGTTCTGGAATGTAATCGATGATATGCTTCTGACCTTTGAAGGGCTTGCAAATATCTGGTGTGAGTATTTCGTTCTTGTCGCTCAGAATGTTGTCATTTTCTAGCTTGACGGGAAGAGAGAATTTCTTCTTTCCATCAATTGATTCTATAATGACATGATTGCTACGTCATCTCCTTCTGAGTTCTCCTTTGCCACTGCTGCCACTCAAGGTCTGGGCCGTGTATCTTCAGTATCTTCAGTATCTTCAGTATGTCCCCATACAGGCATTGGACTGGGCGTCTAGGACTACGTAAGTTTCTATGTAATATGCTGGTCGGTCTCGTGTGTGCACCTTTGCGAGGACTATTTTTAACGTCCGCTTGGGCATTTCGTGAGTCTGGTGCTTTTTGTTTTATCTTATTGGGTTTCCTTTTCTTTATCTTCAGGTTTGGCTTTAGTTATTTTCTGCCTCGATCTGTCGCTTGGTGTAGCGTGGAGACAGGTGATGTGTTTCTTGCTCTTGCATATAGCGCATTTGATGGTCGTTGTGCAGTCCTTGGCAAGATGTTCTCAGTGTATTTAAAGCACAAGCCTTTCTTCTGGCACAGTTCAATTCTCTCAGCAACTGGTTGCTTTGGAAATGCTTTCCAATATTTCAGGTCGTATCCTGTAGCTTCGTGGAAGAGACATTGTTTTTCGTCGTTTGATGATTTCGTTGAGTGTACATGCGATCTAGTCTTCATTTGTTAGCTTGATTTTGACTTATTTGTTCCAGGGGGTGTTGTCTGATCGTGGAATATCAGGATCGCATGCTGCTTTCGCTGTATCTTTCAGGAAGTCTGTGAAGACCTTGAACGGTGGAAATATTATGCGATGTCGTTTGTATGATGCCACGTTATCTCTCCACTTATTGAGGGCGAATCTTGGTAAATTCTTCATGACGGGCTTGAGTCCCTGTGGTGTATTTAGGGATGAAAGGTCAGGAAGTTTTCTTATGTGTGCCTCTGTGTTAGAACATAAGTTTGATAGTTCGAGTAGCTTTATGCATTCGTCAGGTTTAACTTTCGGGAAGGACTTCAGTCTTTCAAGGATTACTGCAATGATGACTGCAGGGTTGCTGAATCTATCGTTTAGGTCTATCCTCGCCTCTCTATATGACTCGTCTTGGTCGTCTACATATCGTTGTAGATGGTATTTGACGATTTTATGCAGATATCCCTGCGTATATTTATGCAGGAAATCTAGTATCTCGGATGTCTATATCCAGCCGCCATTACAGTGGCTTTGAATGATCTTTTCAATGACATGTACATGGTTGGGTCGCCTCCCAAGTTATTGGTTGTTTTAATGGTAAACGTTGACAGGCCATCATTTGGGCTATCTCCGTCAGAGGTTGCATGTTGTTGTTGCTTTGGCTTTGTCACGGGTGTCTGTTGCTTTGCAGTAGGTGTGACTGTCTCACCTGATTCTGTTGGTGTTTCCAGTTCTGGTTGTATCAGTAGAGGGGTGATTCAACGCCTGTGTTTGGTACGTTGGGTACGAACTCGGTAAAGTTCAGTGCTTTTAATGGATCTCGTTCCCTTTCTCCTTTCATTGCAATGTAACGTGATGCATGGTCGTTCGATGACTGGTCTGGCGTAATAAGTGTCTGTACTGGTGTGCAACTTTCTTCGGCAACTTTCTGGTGAGTTTCTGCATCTATTCTTGCCTTTTCTGCTTTCATTTCAGCTTCGATAACTTTCTTTTGCTTGATGGTGAGCTATTGTCTTCATATACTCTGCCTCTCTTGATGCAGAGCGTGCCTTGCCTTGTGCCTTAAATGTGTTTGCCCTTGATGACGTTGATGATGTAGTTCTGTTTGAAGTACGCAAGGTGCCTAATGAGGATCCTCATTCGGATGGTGATTTGACGCTGAGGGCGCTATTTCCAGCTGTCCTTTTCTTTGCATCTTTTATGTAATCATTCGCTTGTTCAATGTTCCTGATTATATATGCAAATTAGCAGTTAACTGACATGATACAACTACCTATCTGTGCACACCATTACACCATCAAAAGATCAACATCTGGGCTACGTTTCATCAAATTTGATGTAGCATTTCTAGACATCAAACTAATCATGAAATTTCATTAAATATGCAAATAAGTTATTAATTAACATGATGCTGCTTAATGTCTTCATTCAGTACTACAGTACCCTCCAACTTGCCTAATACCGCATTACACAAGTATTGGAGAAATCGAATTTGAAATCTTAACTCAGTTTAGATCCCCCTACTCATTACTGTTAAATATGTTTCAAATACCACTCTATATGATCAAAAATATATTAATCCCAAAATATTGTATTGCCGACCAATTGCCCTATTTTTTTATCTTTGTTTTCAGTATTTTTGCTCATCTTGGCAACTGAAACCTTTTGTTTTTTCAAATTGTCTAATATTCGGCAGCGGCCCTACAGGTTATGTAGACTCTTGGTTGGCAGCTGCATTTCGGTCAACCTTAAATCGGAATGTCAGTATTGCAATAACACTATTCCATATTCATTTTCATGCTGTGTTAATATCCTTAGAGCATTTCAACAGGATTACGACATTAAGTATACAAATTAATATTGATAAACAGAAAAAAGATGCCGAGGAAAACCATCAAGATTGATATAAATGATCATTCATATAATGTCTACTATATGCATATATGTTGCGTGTTCTCTAAGAATAGTTTACTCACAAACCATGCTAAAATGTCCGTTTATTCACCTTGTCGAACACAGGCTGTGCAAGATATTCAGAATGGGTTTAAATTCAGTGTGAGATGAATACATTGCATGTACAAAACAAACGATTAGCTTGGATATCACACATTGATGATCTATAACGCTGCTTTTTTACAGTTTCAGACCAAAGCTAAATCAAGAAAATGTTTTTTTTTAGTTTCTGAGAAAACCTCTACAATTCTTCAACTTTCAGCTAAAATTGCAAAAACAGTTACATTGTAGATAAAGTGTAACTAACTCTTCATTTCTCAGTCTAGACAGAGCTGCTATATTCCAGTTTACGTTAAGTAATCAATGTCTTTAGACTATGTTGTAAGACCCAGACTAATCGCTTATTTTGTAAATGCGATGTAACAGTCTCAAACACACTGTGGACATGTGGAAGGGGTACTATATATCTATTGTGTGTGTCAACTGTTTCTTATTTTCTTCCCTAAAATAAGTATTTGGATTTTCAACAGTTGGTATATGGCTATATACATGTCCGCTCTTTAAAACCATTGGATGACATAATGTTTTTTATTGAATTACCAACCTAACTATGGACTTCAAAAATGTGAAAACAAGGAGCCAAAATATGTTCGGATCCTCTCATACCCAGAGGTAATCATTCGAATCCCCTTTTTCTACTCAATAAATTTTCAACCCCCTTGAAGTCCTACAGCCCCTACTGCGTATTTGTGAATGCAGCGTAAAGGGAACAATTTATTTTATAAGAAATATTCTTGTCAGATGATAACGTCAAAACCATGCCTTGGAAAACAACGCCAGTAAACAGTTGCTACGCTTCTTTCCTATGCTGCATACTTTGTTGAATTTAAACGAGCACAGGTCATGGATGGACGCAGTTGCCCACGTCATACCATCCGTGCTCATTTGTATAAATGATGTCCACAAAATTTAGTTCATGCTGCAGATAAGATCATGAGCACTCTCTGTTGTTCTGAATTGAGAGTTGGCGAAACTCTAATTTCCTTCTGTGACTGTGATATCCTATTTCTTGTGAGGCTACTATTGCTCCTAAATCACGATGTAAGCTCTCCGGGGCAACAAAATCAAAAATGTGAAGCCATGTGTATGTCAACTGTATGTAAATTATTTTACGCCTATACACTATCGATTAAGAACAACAGAACACCCTTGTAGATCAAGATACTTTACTGTAACTTGCCTACCACCAAATCTTCAATTCTACCTTGTTATCCTTGTATGTCATCACAATCAAAGGCGGCGATTGTGCAGACACGTGGATGTACATAATTATGTCAAGCCAAGTGTTGCAAAATCAAAAAAATGTGTGTTCTAAATTTCATGTCTGTAATCTAAAATGTCATGTCTGTGTTTTAAAAATGTTTTATCTTCACAAAACCATGATTGTTTTCTAAAATATCATGCTTGTGTACTAAAATTTTGTTTATGTTCATGAAACCATTTCTTATATGTGTATATCAAATGCTTGTGTTAATGAAAGGTCATTCGTGTTCATTGAACAATCGCATACGTCATCATGATACCGTCATATCCCTTATTATATTACAATTTCCTTCAGAATACGTGAAAGTGCAGTGTATTTTACAGGAATGCAATGGCGCCAGGCAGTCACAAAGGTGACCCCACTGCTCTTAGTGAGGCTAAGTGACACTCATAACTCTACATGAGATATGCTAATAATAGACACACTCGTTCTGGTGAAACACATATGTCCAATATGTCCAAAGATCGTTAGCATGAGATATGCAAATTGTAGACCCGGTAGTTCCTGCCCTACAGGCTAGTCGAATACATGATTCCTCTTTTATCAAAATCAATCTTTGTGTCGAAGCCACCTTCCCTTGCGAATTTCACCTACTGGGTCCCCAGCGACGGGCAAGCAAGAGTAATGCAATTCTTCTGTGCATTTTCAGAGACCCTTCAGCTAGCTGTCAAAATGGTTTATGTAACAGCGGGAACGATCCAAACCTTTCTCAGCAGTCAAATCAATATATTTATGGTCCTGGTAGTCTTCGTACTGATAGCTGCGTTATGCAGTATGCGTAGACCTGCTGGTCTTCCCCCAGGCCAAAGAGGTTTGCCGTTCATTGGAAGCAAAGGCGGCAAGTTTAATCGTATGGTCTTGCTTTAGAAAAATTAAATTCATGTAAAGCAGAAGAGAACTTAGAGTCTCCGTCAACACAGATCCTATTCGGGCAGTAGAACTACAGAGGTCATGTAATCAAAACGAACTTTGTCCTACTGTATCTCAACCAGCAAAATACTAGGCAACCCAGTACAATAAATGAGTAAGTGCCTGGGCAAAGGCACAAGAGGTCATTAAAACTAGTGCATCTTCAACCAAGATATGACTAAACGTTTTGTCCCTTTAACCCACAGCAACTTTTAGTGACTGAAAATAGAAAAAACTCATATCTTACTGGTTTCTTGCCACTTTCCCAACATTCTTTGTTTAGTATAATTTTTAGAAACCTCACATGGTTTTCAGTCTAATTTAATTAAATTGTACAACTATTTCTCAAAGTATTGACAGATGCAGAATATTAATTATTAGAACATGTAACCGTCAGTCACTACAGAATTTGATATATTTTGCGGAGTTGTCTCAATTATGTCGCGTAAGAGCTTGGATTATAGGGAATTAATTGACGGCGAGAAGCATAGAAACTCTGAATGTAATACTGACACTGACAAATGATTTACCGGTATTAACGGACATTGCAGATATCATAATCTGTCTTCTAACAAAAAGAGTCGATGTTACAACAAGCCGGTCCACATCTGCGAAGGATTTCGTGTTCACTTTCTTAGTTTCATTCGGCTAGTTCTACCCAGCTGTTGGTTAGGATTTACAGATCATATGTTGTTGTCCAATGACCTGTTCATAAAAAAGGCTGGAAACTCACCTAACTTCCTTCATCAAAATGAAATCCATAAAAACATGTAACGGGAAACAGTGTCAACTTTTGTCATCCATTTCGTTTCAGATCTAGTCCCGAATCCTGTACGGACAATTTATGAATTCGCTAAGACATATGGCGATATTTTTACCCTCAAAATCGGAATGCAGTGCATTGTTGTGCTGAATAAAATCGATCTTGTGCGAGAAGCGCTCGTGGAAAAAACAGGATGTGCTGGAAGACCCTGGATATATAGCTGTAAGCTAAATATTAGTTATTCTGTGACAGGGTTAACCTGAATTGATATATGCACTATAATTCTTGCATTAAAATTTGGCTGCTCGCATTGTATGACACTAATAAGAGCACGACTTTACCGTCAAACGCAACATTGTACCTCTGCCCATAAATATCATATAGCACACCTGGTAGCGATTAGATATGGCAGCTTTAAAGTCTTCATCACACTGCAAACCCCTTTTGAAAGTAGTGCGCTTGGTACAAACCATTATTACGTTTGTACATATGAAAACATACTTAGATGTACACATGCACAGTGTTTAAACGGGTCGGGAATGTTCATGTCGGCTGAAAGTAGATGTAATGTTGTTAAATGTTGCCGAAACATCTCATATTATGTTCTCACTGAAATATCTTTGACCTTACATGTATGAATGGACGCTGTCGTTTTAAATGACATTAACATTGCCATCGTCTAATCATAAAACTCATCCAGCTTATCGTTTCTGATAATTAAAACTTTAAATTAACACATATTTTATCCTAAAACGTTTGGATAAGCCAAAAGATTATTGAAAGGGTTATGGCGAATGTTTTTATCACTGTGTATATATTTTATAGTGGACGTATTGAGCGAGGGAGGACAAAATATTACAAATTGTTCTTTTGGTAAGAAGTGGAAGACTTTGCGTAAGGTTGGATCCCAAGCCGTCAGGTGAGCTCTGTTTAAGAAAGTCAGGACAGCTGAGGTCGCCAGGTTGACCGTCACCTGTTTACAAATATGTTTACATTCAACACTTGAAGTATTGCTCGTTATTGAACAGGTCATGATTGAACCCCGTTCGGCTCGCGTGTGATTTCAGAATTTAAACTCTGTGTTTGAAATTTCTCGTCGTTGCGTTTTTCATTTAGCTTTGTGTTTCATCAATAGTTTTTACTCACTATTCGTGACATCATATATTTACCACAGGAATACTGTATTGATCACACCGGTCAGCAAATTAAATTTACATCGAAACGATCACGATACTAACGGCTTACTTCTTCATTGTCTGTAATTTATTCGTCTGGTTTAAAGGTTAAAGAATTATACTTTTACGGTACTTTGAGAAGATTGTCACCGTTCAAAATTTTATTGATTTCAGGAAAGTTATAATTAGCCCGTTGTACAAAGCGTTATAGAAATTACAGAACCCACAACATTACATGCATTAACACCAGTTAAATATCTAAACGGGTGTTTCTGCGACTTGTGAAACCCTGCTCTTTATGTTAAAGGACTCGCGTAGACTGTATTTATTTATTTATTAAATGATCTACTGAAAAGTGTCGCACACGGTATAAACGCAACCTGGCTTAAATTGAGGTCGTTAGAAAACTGTCGTTACGAAATGTTTACCACAGTATATTTTGAATTTAACTTAAAACGAATGAGGCAAATTTCTTGGCTCCGCGTAAATTTACACTCATGCTTGACTAAAACTTGCACACAGAATCATATTTCACATCGTTGAGGTGAGAGCAAATTATACGAATAATGTTGGGATCAAAATCTGACAGAGTTTGACATCAATCGGGATTGACATACTGCTTACACGCCCTGAATTGTTAAAAGCAGAAAGCAACGATAGTATAATTTGTTCATTACAAAGCAGTCAAGCACATTATGCTACTGCATGAATTCAGTTGAGTTCTACTAATCATTGGTTGGCGGATGGCGATTCCATTTCTCATGCGGAGGAAACAAAAACAGGCACATCAAATTAAATATATTTAAATAACTACAGCTTTTGTATTGTTTTAGGAATTTCGTCAGCAGATATACATTGTAAAAAATTGTGACAAAGGAGACTTTTCCTCGTCTAAAGAAAGCTATTGTTGACAAGAATGGAGAACCGTTTGATCCAGAATCAATACTGAAGTTGTGTGTTATTAATGTTATGTCAAATATGTGCTTCGGTCACAAGTAAGTTTGCTTGCTTATTTAAATACACTCATCCATGAAAAAATGACCAACTTAGCGTCGGATTGAGTATCATTAAGTTTTTGTTTGAAAGCCAGCAATTTGATGTTTTGTCGTAAAATTCATATAGCGAAAATTGAAAAACTCTTTGCTTATCTATATCTTGCATATCTATCGTATTCGAAGCCACATACTTCAAAACTATAAATAATTATCCAATTTGATTTTCGAACATAGGATTTTAACCTACAAGGAACAATGCCAATTATGCATTTACGATAATGCTTATACAATGTTGTAGCCTCAATTCACTATAACATAACCCAATATCTATTAAATTTCTATAACTATTTTTAATCTGAATATAATAATCTAGACTCTGTTGATTACGAAAATTTCTGAAATTATTTAATGATCTGTAAACTTCTTTCCTTGTCATAAAGCATTCCTTATCAAACCATGGATTGTGTCTATTACTTGTATTATATTGTATCTCCATCTTCATTTCACTACAACATGAATGAACAATATTTACCAGACACTTTGCTGCATCTTCAAGCTTACTGTGGGCAATATTCTCATAAAAGATAAAACGCAAGTTATCAGTAGCTTCAGAGTTGAAATTCTGGTGGTATTGCTCCTTTTTCTGAGGATTCCACTTCAACCTAAAACAATTTGAGTTCTGAGCTTGTACACTTGGATAAAGGTTATCTCTGCCACCTTGAACCATTAAGGTAAACTCTAAAGGCATATGATCCGATTCAATTCGGCTATTTACTCCAAAGTCAACAAATTTAGAAAAGACATTTGCAGTGATTAAGACATAATCATTAACACACGTTCCAGTACTTGCAATATATGTTAAGTTACCAACCTCCTTATCACGGTATAGTCTTCCATTTACAATGTAGTAATTTACACACGAACAAAATTCAAGTAATTGTAAACCATAACTATTAACACCATTATCCTGTGACTTCCTTTGAGGAATGTTATAAGGATCTGTAGAGTTAATTGACTCATCAATAGGTAAGTGTTCACTATGCAAGTCGATGTAATCACTAGAATTACCTGTTCTTCCATTAAAGTCTCCAGCTATGATTACATCATTATCATACTGGGATTTGTGTTTTATAAGGTCACTTTCAAGAGTATCAAAGAAGTCTTTATCTGCAAATTTTGATCCTTCTGGTGGTCTATACACACCTGCGATCAACAAGATTGGACGCCCTTTACTTGTTAATAAAGACCAGGTAATATTTTGTGAGCAACTTGGAAGGGATTTTAATTCTACATCAAATGTATTGTTTTCTCTAAAGAAAATAGAGATCCCTCCAGACGCTCTACCAAATTTCTTTTTCCGTACTCCTGGAACACGCACACTTTTAAAACCATCTATCGAAATGTCGGTTTGATTATAAAGCCACGTTTCAGTCAGACATACAAAGTCAAAAGATCGTAAATACTCGCAAAAATCATCATTTCCAAGCTTATCTAATAAACCGTTGATATTCCATACCATAAATTTCAGGTTGAAATTTACAGACTCAGTATCATCGCTACAGGTTACATTTTCATCAACGTTTGTTCTCACACAGTTCCGACCTTGGCCAATGTCTTAGTCTTCTCTGACCCTTTCATCCGTCAGGCGGGTACGCAGTGGTCGCAAGTTCTTATCATGGTCATCGTACACGTACACTACATCATCGACTTTAATTTTGTCATATACAAGTTTTACTGTTTTCCCTGCTGACCTTGCTTCATCCGCATACTTTCCTAGTTTCCTCCTTATTTCCCTCACCTTAGGCGTGTAGTCTTCACCGATGCGATATTGTGTTCCCTTCAGTTTAACTGCAGATCTGAGGACTTTTTCTCGTTGTTTGTACCGGAGAAATCTCATTATGATCGGCTGTGGATGGCTGTGGGCATAGATAAGACGGTGTACACGCTCGAACTCCATTTCCTCCTCTATTTGTAACTTATCACGAATGAATGTCTTTACCAAATCTTCTGTATCACTCCAAGATTCTCCTCTAGTCTGCTCTATTCCATATATAATAAGATTATTCCGTTTCATCTGAGCCTGTGTTTTGTCAAGCTCTATCTCCAGCTTACCAACTCGTCTACGGAGCACGTTATTCTCTTCCACGAGATTTGCGGTTACCTCCCGATTTTCACGTACACCACTCTGCAACTCTTTTACTTCCTCTGTTAATTTCTTCACTCTGTCATCTACTGCATGAAGTTGACCGGTAATTTCATGTTTTAAACTTCGTATTTCAGCCACAACGTCACTCAGTGTAAAGCCAACGTCATCGTCATCCGATCTATTTGAACCAATATGGCCGCCATGTGCTGTGTCATGCAATGGTTCACTTTCAGCCGACGGAGTCGACGATGAACTTCTAAGAATCATAGCATCAGTTATTTTCCTCACCTGGCCATTCTTCATGCTGCCTCCATTTTTCTTTTGAGGTCCTGGGTTTAGTTCGACATCACCTGACATGAGGAGCAGCAAATATATCAATACACCAGAGAGTCGAAAACTTTCAAGCCATACTACCATTCCATTCAACAGGTGCCAGAACCATCCATCTTGGAACTCGTTGCACAGTTGCGTATACTTTGTCAGTCCTATGGATGCAAAATTTCCGAGGAATTTTGTCCTGGTACCGCAAAACTCGGAAATTACGACAGAGCCCAAACACCACGAGGCTTACTCTGAAAACGCCCTCAAGCTAGTCAAGAATCATATTTGACAAGTATTAGATAAGTAGAATAAGCTGGAGTTTGCACTAATATGCTCTCGTTTGCACAAAGGGGGTAGCTATGTTTAAATATCATGGAGATTCTGAAGTCTCGTCAATGTAGTCAATAGGTTCCTCTGTTTCTAAGCTTCCTCTCGACACAATTTTATATTCGTAATGATTCACACTGAAGTCTTCGTTTTATCATATACAAATAATATCTAACTTAAGAACACTGCATTAATAAAAATATTTTATTAAATTTAGCAACAAATACAAAAACAATCATCATCAACATTATCACTGTCATTATGCTCCTCCTCCTCGTGATTATCTCATGATGAACCCCTTTTTTTTCAGAATTGCTCATTTTGTCAATCTATTACCCCAACAAATACTATCTGAACTTAGAATGATAATGTTCGTTGTCAGTGATATGCGGTATTTTCAACTTTCATCTTTGACAGGTAGCGTCTCTGATGCTGTGCATGACGCCTTGAAGTTCCAAGCAGAACTAAAATGTAAAGACCAGGCCGATGAGTTGACAGACGTTCATGTACGACAAATAATAGCTGATATTTTTGGAGGTAATTCATTCCTATTATTGTTTGATGATAAACGAAACTCTTGTAGAGTATAGTGATTGTTTTACATACTCCAAAATAATACACAACTCATGTCCCATCTAGCTTGCTAACAGTAACGTCATATAGAATTCATAATTATATGCGATCCGTATACATTGTTTCCGGTCACTGTACTCGTTTCTGTAGTATAATTTTAATCTCTCTAATTTTATACAGCTAACCCATTAAACATATTGCATTTTGCTTTTTATCGTATGGTCTTTGTCTTATGCTAGTAACGCAGATAATATATTAGAAAAATGATACACACCATCAATAGTACTCGACTTGTGATTGCGACTATGGCGTGCCAAATAGTTCAAAAATATTAATCGTCACAGTTTCAAAATAATCTTTCTAGACTGAAATAAAAATGTGAGTGCATCATGGAAGGAAATAAATAAGAAAAGGATAATTCCAAAAACAAGACAAAAATGACATTTTATACTTCAATGGAAAATTTTCTTCAAAGTGTAATAAGATAACAAACAGTTTGCTACAAATGATTTGGAAAAGTGGTACAACGTATTACTGACCTACATACACGTATAATTGTTCCCGTAAAAAGTGCAATGAGTGTTACAAAAACGTAAATATATTTTAAAAAGCGATGTTACGTACACAAAAACCAATACGAAAATGTTTGAAAAAGCAATACTACCAGTCGGGAAAAGACACATGACAAAAAATTACAATGTGAACCATTGAGCATTGGGTTCCGTTCAATGCTAATGACTTAAGCAGCAATTAAAACAATACTTTCACTAAATGAGGATGACGGTTACTTCTAACGTCTGGAAAGTAAACGATGGGAGATCATTCTCATGATGCGTCACTTGTAGAGTTACTGTTGGTCACAGTCATTGTTAGTCGTTCGGAGGAAATTCAGAGGCTAAAATTCTAAGCGATCCTAGGCCTGTACCATATACCTCCAAACTGAGATTGAAAGGCGTCATTGCTCGATGTGCAAATCAAAAATCAATGAACACCAAACAACTAAAACAAAATATCAATGTAAAAATTCTATGCAAAATCATGCAAGTGCTAATTCATTATCAGTAATCATTCCTTTGTCCAGTATATTTTAAGGCAGTTCCAACGTGTCACCTTTAGGGTCACTACATTTCCATTGGACGCAATAGTCGTTATCACCTCAGCAATCATGATAAAATGTATGGTTTTATATAAGTTGGCCGAGTTTTTAAGAATGTCCGTCAGTTTCCATGTCTGACATATGAGCGACGCCATTGTAAACATGCAATATAATGCCACCATGGTCCCTCTGGACCAGCACAGATCGTTGCCTAAGCACATAACAAACATCCCACATAACAAACTTAAAGACAGGCTATCATCTCTCGTGAAGAAAGCCTTCTTTTACAGGAACGGTAGTCGTAGGTATGAATACATTGCCATCAAGCGCAACTTGGGCTATTTCACCAACAACAGCAATGCCAAACTCAAATACAGTGATGTTGAGGTGATTCAAATGCTATATTTCCTACTTGACAACATATTTATCAAGTTTGCTGGCATGACATTCAGGCAAACCATAGGCATTCCCATGGGCACAAACTGCGCCCCACTTCTTGCAGACTTATTTTTGTATTCGTATGAAGCAGAGTTCATACAATCACTTCAGAAATCTGGGTGTAAAAGGATTGCCAAGCGATTTAACAACACCCACAGATATATCGATGATCTCATCAGTTTAAACAATCCTGGTATATCCAATTATCTACACCACATCTACCCAGATGATTTAGAAATAAAAGACACAACTGAAAGTGTGGACTCAGCTTTATACCTAGACGTATTGTTTGAAATTAGACAAAATACACTATATACTAAGCTGTATGACAAAAGAGACGATTTCAATTTTGAAATCATAAACTTTCCCTTTTTGTCGAGCAATATACCGTCATCTCCAGCTTATGGCGTGTACATTTCACAACTCCTTAGATACAGTAGAGCATGCAATTCATATAAAGACTTTCGAGTTTGACACAGCCTATTAGCTCAAAAGATAGTTAGGCAAGGATTCTCAGAAAGTAGATTAGTAAAATCATTTAAGAAGTTCTACGGTAGATACGGAGATGTTGTATCAAAATATGACCTGTCTGTTACTCAAATGATGAGTGACAGCATACCAAATTTTGAGTCACAAAAGTAATTTGGTGAATTCACCAAATAACAATGGATTTGTCGCTTTGGGTCAATCTTGACGGCTGCGGCTAGCTAGCAGGGTACGCTTACCCATTCCGGACACCTGGTACCACCACTATTTTGTGGTTCAAGATGACCCAACTGTCTTTGTCATTTTCAATATGTTCCTTGGACCTGGTAAATTTCTTAGTTACCTTTGAATGATAACGATTATTGGACCTGATTTGATGTCTTTTGTCGACCCCCATTTATCTCCACGCAAGGGCTACCATATCTGTGCAGTGAAGAACAGAGAAATCACAGCTGCTTGTTCATGGTTAAATAATACTTAGTGTTTAATTTGTCTGATGCGTTTTAATGATGAAAGCCCTCACGCATCAGTGACATCTTGAAAACTGTATGGAGTTCTCCCCTGTGCTTAGATTTTCAAAACTTGATACTAGTATTTTTTAGTTTCCTCGGACAACTTTCAAGGGGACTTATAGGTTTGGTCATGTCTGTGCGTGCGTGCATTTGTGCTTGAGTGCGTCCGTCCGTTCAAGCAAAATTCTAAGAGATTCAAGGAGAGTTTTCATTCATGTATGCATGTCAATTTGTTTTGAGATACGATCCAATATGGCTGCGTGACAGCCATTTTGTTTAAAGATTCATTAACCAACTGGGGACTATGTCATTGACAATGACATTTTGAAAGAGCTATGTTTCTTGAGCGACCGCGTTGAATTTGATTAAACTTTGTACAGATATTGGTCACACAGAGTTCTAAAACCACAGAGTGACAAATATTAGTATTGAGTCAATCAATTGCTAATTTGCATATATGGTGAACATTTATAAGTACTGTGATACTGTGATATGTCTAGGCATCCTGCAAATTTGATGAGACTTGGTACAGATTTTGATATTTCAGTATTGTGATCGCTTACAAAGAAAGGTAGCAGTATCATGTCAATTAACTACTGCTTTGCATATTTAATGATTTTTTTGTTATTAGGCCTATATGTTAAGGGGCCTATGACATGCCCATACACCACACTTAAATTCACTCTTCGGGTCTTGCAGTTAGCTTACGTCACTGCCTTGCATTGCATATCGCCCCCTTTGTCCAGTTAAAAGGCAAGTAAAAGTTACGGGTGAGCGTGTACCCCTAAACCAACTCGTCCGACTTTTTTCGGCTTTTCGAAGTTGAGCCGACGACTTATCTTAATACGGGCAAAAAGTCTTTCACACCTTCGCAATCTCATGTCCGTAAGGGTGTGAGGCAAGGGCTTCCTTTGCTCAGAACGTACACCCAGCGCGCAACGCACGAGAGAACATTGTAAGCTTAGTGTTTAGTTTGCTATAGTGACATGGCATGGCATTGTCTTTTCAGGAGATCACTAACGGTCACATGTTGCGTATGGCCGAGGGCCTCGCCGATCGAGTAAATTAAAATGACTGAAGTTAAAATGACTTGTCAGGCTATATGATTAGGTGTACTATGCTTTCGTGCCAAATATGGGAAATAAACATAACAAGAAGGACGACAGTTGATGTCACATTCTCATTTACCGGGAAACATTTGTGCGGCAGGAAGCTTCCCGTATCTACAGAATCGTGAACGTTGAAGACGGCGATTCAAAATGGCGACCCGACAATGCGGCGACAAGTTTTCTTTGTTTGTTTTCATCAAAAGATGTACATAATAGGCATAACATATCACTTTTTGCAGGATTAGTTTGCTCTGAAAATACACGGGAACATGGGTCGATTGCACCATTTGTCTCTTGCCCCAAGGATTTGTCTCTTGCCCCAAGGAAATGATAGTTATGTCAAAGGTCGATATCCAACCATATTTCGACGTGTTTGGCGCTTACCTACATATGGGCTGTCTCTGTGTGTTGCTTTCGGCACCTTTTATCGTATGATCTGGCTAACTTCGCCAAATTTGTATAGCCCGAAATAGCTTCTACAAGAAAAACTATCCAAAACGGGACAGCAGTATTGTAACGCCCTCCTTTTCGCTTCCTTTCCCTTTTCCCAGGATTTCAATTCACTTGAACTCTAGTAACCCCACAGTGACCTCCAAGACTACACTGAGTTCCTATGCTTATTCCCTTGACGATTGTAGTTTCCTATTACTCACTAAGACTGTTTACGTTCACAACCTTGAAGTAACCGTCACTGTCTTGTGTTGAGTGATGGATTGTTTTAACAGATGTTAAACTCATTAGAAGTGACCGGAGGTTGACGTTGACTCAAACTTCGTGTTGAAAGAACACTTCGTCCTGTTTTGACAATATTTCCTGTCCTTTAATATTTTCCGACATGATCTGTATTTAATTAAAATTGTAGCTTGAGTCATTCATTATAATATGTAGATTTGGAAACTATTTAAGTTGTATACTTTTTAGAACAGAACGGAACGGAGCTGAGAACGGTGTTTAGTAATAAAGATTGAAGTTGTGCTTAAAACCGACAACTTTGGTGTCAAGCTTCAGTTACTGAAAGCATTACGATCCCAGACCGGTACCTCAACCCAGAGAGAGTAAAAGTACAAGCGTGACAGTATCACTTCATTTAATATGAGGTCACACAACTTGTAAAACGCAATCATTACGGAGCGAAGTGAGTCCGACGAACAGCATGTGATTGAATTTCCAAAAACTAAGGTCGTCCGAAAACCGTCACACTGAGTGTACGGTACTGCAGCTACAACATGCAATGCATTGAATCGTAACAGTCAGGCGCGGGATTACTCTATTTTTTATAAAATAAATTCAATCTTGAAAAGTTCAAACTGAGACTAGTACTGTTTTATTTCATACAAAGAAATGAAACGTAGCCTCATCGTACTTTCCAATCTGTCCCGAACATTCTATTGGTTTGTCCATTCGGGCTTTGTTCTTCAGAGTCAGAATCTGACTCTGGTTTGGAACGACTCATCCCGGATGCCTTGGGTTGCCTATGCGCCTTCAAGCTAATTCCTCTCGAAATCACTTTCTGAATTCTGGTCAACACTGTCCTCGCAGGAAACAACTTGACAAGTCCCTGCAGCTGGACCGCCGGTGTGGCTTCCTTGCCAGTGTTTTCTGGGCGTCTGCGAGCACTGTTTATGGTCTAATTATGCAAGGACCGCTAAATACACATTCGTGACAATAGCGTGGTACAAATGACGTCAATTGTACCTGTTGGTCAATATGCAAATACCGATGCCTGGCTCGGGTGCGAAGAGGCCCCCCCCCCCCCTGATCACCAGACATGAAAAAGGAGTCAAATTTCGCCCTTCGCGCCCATCTCTCCGAACTGACACAATATGCAATACATAGATAAGTCCCCTAGCTTGTTTTATCATGATATAGTGTTTTAGAGGATATTTGAGGAAATTCCCCATGCATTTGTGGGATGTGTGTTTACTCCATAGCAACATTAACCATGTATCTAAGAAAACGGCGATTGCAAGATGGTTGAGTGGAACTCTTGCATTTGACCAACGTCGAACTATGCGTGAGGCGCGCCGGCTGGGCATGGTTGTGTTGGGCAGAGCCTATGCCTATTAGCATCATTGTGCAGGTTGGGAGAGGTGGCCCTTTAAAGTGAAACGACCATCGACCGCCAGCGCATCACCATGGGTGCGTGCTTACTTTTAAGTCGAAGAATGGCACTTCTCGTTAACTTAGACTTCAATGAAAACTAAGAACGAAAGTTAACGCTAAAATACTCCAAGTGTCTTTTCCAACACCAGAGTAAGATGATCGCATTACATGGGATCATGCAGTAAGGGATTCACTGTGAAAGAACAGTAGGTACGTGAACAATGACGTCTTCAATTAAAATATTTTGCATGATGTTTTTGTCTATAGGATATTCCGTATTGTTTGTTGTTGTTTTTTCGGCGAGCCTATTCTTTTTTCCGTGCTTTTTTGCGTAGATGATTCTCACTCTTATGTAGCGCCATCACTGTCGACTCAATTCAAATTTCTTTTTTCACAGTGAAACTGGATGTGGTTTCACATTTGATTTTTGGGAGGATCATAGTTTTTGTTTTCCGAATGGTAGTATTGTTTTATGTTTTTAATATTTTTAATAGTGTTTTAGGGTACGTAGTGTTGTTTTTGTTCAAAATTATTTCCTTACGATGTACGATCGTTAGATTAGTTGAATCATCCATATCTTAATAAAACAGACCTTTCACACTTTTCTTTGGTTAAAGATTCAAACTCATGGAGTTGACTTCCCTTCTCGTTTCAAAACACTTCGAGTTAGTACTTAATCACTTGTTATGAAGATAGTTAAGGTGCAACATAGTGTGGACCTTTGAGTTTTAATAATAATAATAATAATAATAATAATAATAATGGGTTCTTATATAGCGCTCATATCTACAAAGTTCATGTGATCAAGGCGCTTTACAATTATTATTACCCCTGGTCACTGGTCCTAATATGATACCACTCAACTCTCTGGGGAGCAAACAACAGCTCACATGTGCAGCCAATAAACGCAGCAGAGCTAAACGCACACATTACAACCTACCAGGTACCCATCACTCTTGGCTGGGGAGAAGCAATGAGGAATAAAGTGTTTTGCTCAAGGACGCAACACCATGGCCATGCCGGGGCTCCAACTCACCATCCTTTGATCGTGAGTCCACTGCTCTAGCCACTGGCCCATGATGCCTCCTTTGATATCTGCATTGGTGCTTGCTGGGTTTGAATTTTAATTTGAAGTATCTTTGTAAGGAATTGTCTGCTTGATTCGAAATGTCGCCCTTTGTGAAAAATGGCTTGCCCACACAACCATTTGTCAGTAATCAAGCAGACATAGATCTTATACCTGCCAAAAGGCTTCGTGCCGCTCAGTGTTTTAAAATAAAAAAATAGCTTAACGCTACTGATACTACCTTGGCTCAGATGATATTAGAAAGTGGTCTTGTAACAAATTAATTTAACTGTGATATTTAAAATTTAATAAACATTTCGAGCATGCTGCATCGATGCACATTTTGTATGAATATTTCGTATGAATTCGTACATGGTATTCATTGCTTTGATTAAGTTTGTGTGCAATGTGTGATGTGAGTGTACGAGCGTAAGTGCTAACTTTTTAGCGTGTGGAGATGTCACAGTCTGAAAAGTTGTAATAACTTGGCTCGGTTATTGAACCACTCTGTTTTAAGAATGGGATTTTTCCGAGCGGTTCTGTCTGTGGCTGTTCCGCTGAGTGAATGGCTGCCGTATGTTGTGAATTTGAGTCTGATCGAAATCTTACCGTATTTACCAGTAGTAATGGAATGGGAAAGACATTGTTATTTTACAGTTCCTGGTCATGATTAGCAAAGAAATAATTTGAACTTGAACTGTTGTGTAGTCTACTGACAAACAAACACCTTTGCAACTGTTGTAGATTGTTGTCTGTAGTTGTCTGTACTCAGACATTTTAATATTATACTCTCAAATCAGGCGGGATCGATACGACAACTCAAACCATGATTTGGTGTTTGGCGTACTCTGTGAGCCATCCCGATGTTCAGGCAAAAGTACACAAAGAAATAGATGATGTCATCGGAAAAGATTGTTTACTATTGTTGTCCGACAAGGCTAAATTACCGTACTGCGAAGCTGTCATCCTCGAAGTAATGAGAATCAGGATTATTTCAGCGCTTAGCCTACCACATGAAACTACGGAGAACACTTCTATTGGTGGGTCTTCTTTTCACCTTCTTGTAAACATTCGAAGCAAGTACATCTAATGCATACTAATATGGAAGAGTAAACATAATGGTTTCTCCTAACGTTTCACCTGTTGAGGGTTGTACACACTAATGAGCTCATGCTTTCAATTTAACAGTAGGAGTGGTTTCTTAAACTTTGAAAAGTGCAGCCATTTTCATTTATCACAAGTATTACCATCATTTCAGGCATTTACTATTTAATTCATTTATCACAAGTATTACCATCATTTCAGGCATTTACTATTTAATGAGAGGGGATACAAATTATTTGAACAATTTGTCTGCATAGTTTCCAAGGACTATTTGATTTCCTAGATACCTGAATATTTCTATATCCAATCCGATAGGTGGCTATAACATACCGAAAGGGACCCAAATATGGACAAACTTATGGAATCTACACATGGATGAGGAGTACTGGAAGGAGCCTGAGAAATTTTGTCCAGGTGTGTTGAATCAAAAATTCTAAATAGCAGTGTTTTTGACAAGGTCATTGCGTAGCAAATATTGATTTATAATAATTGTGTCTTTCTGCCTATCAAATAAAAACAGCAACATAACTAATATAGCACTTAAATGAACGTTTCTACCTTTTAGAAATATAAACTGTTATAGTCCGTGGGCTAGAGGGGGTCTACGTGCACCCCCCACACAGGATAACAAACCTGTA
>LD364402.1:19197-35005 GCA_001465055.1 Ptychodera flava | reverse complement strand
AATTTATCAGACAATTTATTTCCTTTTGAACAAAAGAACAAGGGGAGATTGTTAACCTTTCAGTTCCTGTCATTGATGTATTAACGTTATTAGTCAGCCTTTGACTTTGGACCTTACTGAGCATGTGCGAAGTTTTCCCGCCAGTCTTTTTCTAGCTTGGAGCTGTGGGTTCCTTGTGAAGTGTGTAACAGTTTTGCTAAGCGAATGTTCATGCTGTTGAATACAGAATCTCACTTTTTGGGAACTTATCATCAAGTACCAAAGTTTGCACGGTGACCCCTGATTTTTATTCTTGCTTTGGTAAGAGAATGGTCAAAAGTTTCATCGAGGAAAGTTTGAGTGAAAGTTTAAGTTTTTCACTTGTGAGGCGCATACTATCCTAATACCAGTGGGTCCAAAGTAAATTGCTTCAATTGTTTGAACACCTGACTATAAAAGTGACAGTCTGCTGAAGTTTATTCTTTCCCAGTTTCGTACTCTGTTTTGATATTTTATTAGCCCACAGAATTGGGGGAAAGTCAAGTACACCCCAATTGCTTTTTAGAATCTCAATGCTTTTGAAGTAATGATTGGCAATCTTGTCTTGAAACCAGAGACCAATAGACACATTTGAGATAAAGATATGTAAAATCTGAGTATGCACAATGTTTGCTTAGCTGCTTGAGCGCCAAAGTCAATTTTTGTCACCTTATAAAATACACCACTGTCAATTTTTTTCTAATTTTTGCCAAACTTTTGACAGAAAACTGTAGCTAATGAAATGTGATATCCATTTGGTCCATAATTATGAAAAAACTTACAGAAAAGTTCACAAAAATCGGTAAAATATTGCATTGAAATGTTGGTGGGAAAAATTACAGCGGTCAAAGGGTTAATCTATAGGGAAGTTTTCTTAATTTTGTGTAAGGGTGTGAATGAATATTTTCTTGACATGCTTATTGTTCTCTTTGTGTGATGACTGCCGTAGATTACAGCAATAATATTATATAGGGCTCAGCCCTTGGTGTCGCGCCAGGGGTTAGGATTGGCAATGTTATTTGTATTTGATAAAATAGAATTAATTGTTACTTCATATAGTATTACGTTTGTGTGACAACTATGCCCAGTTTCCCTCTGATGGAAGCAGTTCACGTACGTACACGACGTCAAACCCTGCAGCAGTGCAGGAATAGATTTTCTGTAATGTGTAAAAATGTTGGACAAAAATTGGCAATTTTTACCATGATAACAGCCTATTGTGTTAAACAAGGGACGTATTATGCCATCTTTACCATTGCAATGGTAACCGCACTGCCCACCTTCCACTTGCAAGCTGAAAACTGGAGCGTTCTGTCTAAAAACTGTCAATTTTGAATCTAGTTATTGACACAGGGGTCGCTTTTCTAAAATTCAATCCCAGCATTCTTTGCGTATGCACAACAGTTTTCTCACATTTTCTATTTTTTGTGCGTGATATTAACGATATTTTGTATCAGCGACAAGGTGGATAATAACACTAACAGGCTAACAAAAGATAAATTTTATAAATGGCATGTTATAAAATAATAATTTGCACGTTTTGTATTTGTTTATTTACGAGTACTCAAAAAAACATGGCGGCCCCATGAAGGTAGGGTACACTTCCGGTTAGTCCAATAGTATATTATAAATATGCGCATGCGTAGTCAGTAAGCCGCTGGCGCGACTATTAACAACAACAAGAAGAGCATTAACTTGCAAAAACTACTTTTATGACAATTCTAATTGTTTTGCTTAAAACATCTTTATATTCATTCATGTAATATACTGATATCTACATGATTTTCTCATCATGTAACTATCCTGCATTAACCGTTGATTTCAGACATGGAAGCAGTGCATTCAGCATAGTTTGGCAATTTGCTGATTTTATGAACACTTATGAAGACCTGATGAAGGTGAGTGATGACATCAAAACTGGATGTTGTACCGGTATATGCTAAAATGGCAAAATTCATTCAGGTTTACCCACGTTTTAAAAGTTGTAAAGACGCTTACAGTTTATACTAATAGAGAATGGTGCGGTGGTTGAGAAACATTCTTATCATAAAATCTTCACAGTTTTCAAGACACATAGTGTGATATATATATATATATATATATATAGAGATCATTCATGAGTATCAAATTTGAGTCAATCAAATCTGAAGTCAAGTTAAAAATCCTACTGACGATTGAGTGAAAATCCTGATAATTAATCAGTAAAGCAGTCATAAGAGCTGTTTACAATTAAGAAGTCATATTTGAAGTCAAGATTTAAAGCAAGTGAATCTCCAAGATGACTTCTTCCATAATTTCAAGACCTTTTGTAATATTGATTCCAGCTCGAAATGTTTGGTAGCAGATACCAATATGCACCAGGCTTTCCAGAAAGCACCTACCAGAGCACTGTGGACAAGGTCAAGTTGAACATTCAGTGGGTGGAAAGAAACTATGAAGCAGTTTATCAACAGTTGATGGATGCAACAAATAAAACTGAAGAACCACCAGAGAGAGAACCATTTGATGGACGCTTACCAGAAACCTTGAAACCATCCTTGTATTCAATCAGTATCAAGCCATATCTGGATGAAGAGGATGGGGAGAAGAGATTCTCTTTTGATGGCAGTGTTGAAATGACTTTTGAAGTTCTAGACGCTACTGATGTAATCATCTTCCATGCACATGATACCCTGAAAGTGGATGATACACCGGCCATGATCACTGTGGCTGAAAAAGACAATCCTTCACAGACCATCGGTGTGGACAGAGTAGAAATAGTTGAAAAGTATGAATTTGTGAAAGTGTATCTTGTCAGTGATATGCAGATGGGAAAAGAATATGTGCTTACTCTCAATGAATTCACAGGAACTCTGCTGCATTCTGATCTTCTTGGACTCTATCTCAGTAACTACACAGAGGGTGAAAATAATGATGTGAAGTAAGTCATCCAGTCTACAGGATGTTCACTTTTTCTGTAATATGTCTTTACATTAAGATTATGGAATATCGGTATAAGTTACAGATAATACAAGATGATGATGACATTTTCCCAAATCTGATTGTGTGACTGCAAATGTACTTCAAAGCCTGATAACTATAGTAAGTCAACCAAAAGTTTAATATGTGTCACTTAAAGGCCTGCATGTGTTGGCATCAGATTGTGTCATCAGAAAATTACAATTTCAATAGAAAACAAAAGGCTATCACACCTCCATAATCCTCTTACAGACTAGAACAAAGGCGATCCCAGAGATCGTGAGTAGTTCCTTTAATTAAAGGATGATACACATCACTAATGTATCCATTTACAACAGCACTTGCCAAATATTTGTCTCAGAAGAGGAATATTCCTCACAAGATTGAACTGAAAGTGATTTTGCTTCATTCCATGTAAATGTAAAATACAGGATTGCAAAGTGTGAAGTTAAAAGTATACACATGCAACAACATGTTTACTGTGTCAAGGAGTATGTGTTCCCCTTGAAACACAGAGAAATTAAACTGCTGGTATTTATTTTTCAGGCGTGCAATAGCAACCCAGTTTGAGTCGACTTTTGCCAGAAGAGCCTTCCCATGTTTTGATGAACCACAACTCAAGGCCAAGTTTGAAATGACCATCGAGCACAGGAATTCACGCATTGCTCTTTGGAACATGCCAGTGATGGAGACAACTCAAGATGGAGACTGGAATACCACAGTATTTGAAAGGACAAATATTGTCATGCCAACATACCTCATTGCAATTGTCGTCGGAGACTTTGGAAGTTTGGAAATAACAACAGCAAACAACAAGACTGTAAGAATCACAACTTTCTTTGCATACTATGTCAGTTTTAAGGGTTTAATACCAATGTTTAGTTTTCATATTTCATAAAAACATTAATTTTTCCATCGCAAAAAACAGTGCAAGGTACATTTTAATATTGATTTGACCCACTATAGTGTAGTGAAATAGTCCATTAGTGTTCAATGATAGTTCTCACACTCTATCTGTTCACACACATGTACTTCAATGGGAAGAATTGCATAACCCGAATCTATTATTAAAGCAATGAAACGACATGGAGACAAAAGTTTGGCCAAAATCCAGGGGCGATGACACATCCAGGCATCATTGCCACCTTTGCCCCATGGCCATTCACAGATTTGAATGGCCTTGGTGTAGGGCAACGTGACCAGGATGCATGTACTGCCACGGCAGGGGCATTGAGGCGTTGTGGTGGCCTGAACGGCAGTATGGGGTCCCTCCCAGGATCCCACCACATGTTAGGCAATTTGCTACAGGGTACCTACTACAGGCCCATGACAGTAACCCAATGAAACTTTATTTTGTTTAAGCTATCAATATAAAAGAAATGCACAGTTCTCTTTATTGTAAGCTGCTACCTTGTAGCAAAGTGCACCTTTTTTGTGGAGGTTGGGAGTTTTGCAATGTGAACTTGTGCGTGGCAAAAGTTTAAATGGCCGATGTGTAACGTTGACCACACTGATATATGCATGGTTAATGACATGGCAGAGATGACGCAAGTAGTTTAGACAACAGTAATTTAGGGAAGGAGGTGGTGGATTAGGTTACATCTCGAGTATATATAGCAAGCGATAAGGCTAGGCGACGCATGGTGACCTATGCATATCCGAGATTTAAGCCTTGTTCTCTGTGTCCTTTCCAACGTTAACCATGATTATAGCATAGCCATAATCACCAAAAATTTGAGTCAAATACAAAGGACTTTTTCATTTTACAGATGCGTGTGTGGTCTCGTAAAGAAGAGGTATCTAATTTGAACTACTCTCTCCATGTTGGAAGTGAAATCCTGACTTACTTTGAAGACTACTTTGAAATTCTAGATCCCCTACCAAAGCATGGTAAAGGCAAACTTCAGTTATCGCTTTGCACATACTTTTGCAATTTCAAGACCATTGGAATAGTTAACTCAAACATAGCTGTACTTTCCAATACTTTATTAAAGTTTAGTCTTTTAAGAATGTTTTGTCAATAATACTCTTGTCATCTCAGATATGGTTGCTGTTCCTGACTTTGGCTCTGGTGCCATGGAAAACTGGGGGTTGATACTGTACAGGGAATCATATCTTCTATATGATCCTGGATACAATTCCCAATTCAGAAAGCATGGTGTCGCAGCTGTCATCGCCCATGAACTGGCACACATGGTGAGTAATCACATCTTGTATATGTATGTGAATTGGGTACAGTATTGAAAATTGTATTCTTCCACTGATTTAACACATTGTCATTTTGCATTTCAGTGGTTTGGTAATCTGGTCACTCTGGCGTGGTGGGATCACCTTTGGTTGAATGAAGCCTTTGCAAGTTTCCTTGAAAGTCCACCACTTGAGGTCATTGAACCAACCTGGCAGATGGTGAGTAGATTTCCTGTCTTATTACCTGATATTGCTTGACTGCTTGTCCTTGAATTTCACTTTACCATGGGGCAAGTAATAAGTGAGAGGGCAGTTTTAACCATTTAAACCAATGATCAGAAATATAAATGATCAATTTTCCACTTCTGATGAATATTCCTCATTTGTTCCACATTTACAGTTTGATCAGTTCCACCCACGTGATGACTTGTACAGAGCCTTGGACCACGATGACTCATGGACCTCCAAACCCACTGTCAGACCTGTAGGCTGGCCAGATGAAATTGATGACATGTTTGACAGAGTTGCATACCAGAGGGTGAGTTAATTCTGGTCACAATTTGGTCATTACAATGATACGTAAACAAATCATAGCTAATCAAATGAGGAGATGTTTGATAGAGTTGTATACCAGAGTCATTTCAACATGTGCGTGTGTTTGAAACAGTTATTTTTATGAATTGTTGCATTGAATATCTATAGCATAATTAGAACTGCTCCTTTTTGTCTCTGTTTGCCTACATTATTGTACACATCACAATACACAGTATCATAATATCTTCCAACAAATAGCTATTGAAATCCAACAAATAACTATGTACATGCTAATATTGATTATAACAGATTGTTTAATGAACATAATGCAAAGTATGAACCTGCAAACAAATAATGGTATACATAAAACAAACATCTGTGCACATGCTTTTTAAGTTGACACAAGTTAAGTACAAACCTTCTAACAAATGATTATGTTCAGTCAACATATAGCTATTTACCTACTTCCATCAATTATTCTGGATCTTTAGATTACATTATACACCTTAAATTGATGTGCATGAGTTAGTGTATCTACTGATACAGCGAATTACATTATCAGTTGTATATGGAATAGTAAGAGGCTGATCAAGGCACTGTTCTATTATTTCTCTTCCTGTTAATTGCCTTGTACATGTATAGGGCTCTGCACTGGTGATGATGATGAGAACATTCCTTGGTGAGGAGACATTCAAGGCAGGACTTCAGAGTTATCTGAATAAGTATGCGTATTCCAATGCTGTGTCCCATCAATTGTTTGCTGAACTCACAAAGGTAATTATAACAAATGTATGTAGTTTGACATGTAAGATGTCATGCCATAATTGAATCATGATAAGTTTTCAAATGGGATAGTCAAATTTGTACTGTTACATATGTGTAAATGTGTAAGCAATCAAATATACACGTATACCTATCATATAAATTGCAATATGCTTGTAGTATATGCAAACTCCATGAATCAAATTCAGTAAAATTGTTTTACCAAAGTCATTGCAAAAATGGTTGACATATTCCATTTATCATATACCCATGCCCATATTGCTACATCCTAGTGACGTTCAACGTAAAATATCGGCCGTGATATTTCACGGTAAACGTCGAGATATGCACGATGAACGTCATCAGTTTTAGAGTTTTCCCGAACTACATTAGCAGTTTGTTGGTAAACAACGTAAACAACAAAATGGCTGCCGCTCCCCGCCTGCGAAGCGATGTCGCCGACGTAAAACCTTGAAGGGCTTCGAGGAACACGGGTATTTCTGGTTGCAAAATACGGAAATATCACGTTGAGTCTTGAAATGTTTTCCCATGGTATTTTTTTGGTCAAGTTCCAGCAAACACTCTGCCGTTCGCACGGCGCCGGCACTGTGCACGGTCTCCACCGAACAGGTAGTGAGCGCGTGGCGTGACAGCGATGTCGCGCGCGACGACTGTTGACATGGCAACTCTAAAGGTAAACTAACAAAATGGCGTCCCCTCTCCGCGCGAGCTCCGTGCCGTACAACGATTGAAATCAGGATAGATTTAAAGCGGACCAGTTTTTGATCGGTTACAGTTGTAATAGCATATTGCACCTTAAAATGTTCCTTCTGTATGCCGATTTTTGTATCCCGGTGTCTTTCTTCTTGGGTTTCATTGAGATATGGACGACTTGCAGCGATGTCGCGCGTGATGTTGACATCTTCGTCGTATACTTTATGAATGAAGCCTGTTCACATAGACATTCTGATATTTATGCGCAAGGCGTAATAAAGTAAAGCCTCAAAATTAAAGGTTTTTCGTTCTATTAGTAAAAATTCCCTAAAATTATGGGCATGGGTATATGATAAATCGGTTATTACCCAATATCGCCTGTTTCCTGTGTCGTATCAGCATTCGTGTCATATGTGCTGCGTCAGACACTCGACTTCGTCTCGTGTCTGACGCAGCACAAATGACACTCATGCTGAATACGACACAGGAACAGGCGATATTGGGTAATAACCTCTAAGTAGCATACACTTATTTTTAATGTTCTGAAATGTTCATATTAATACAGGCTGATGAAGGGAAGAAGGATACAAATGTGACTCAGGTGATGGACACATGGACACTGCAGATGGGATATCCAATTGTCACAGTCACACGTGATGGAAATGTCATACATGCTGACCAGGAGAGATTCCTCATGGATCCTAATGAGACACCCAATAACAACTACTATGATATGGGGTAAGATCAACAAACATGAAAAATTGTTATCTTAAATTGTTCTGTGCTTGGCATGGTTTTTTTTGCTTCAACAGATGACTTTATAATGAGGCTGCATTAATCAGGAACTATATTTCAAGACTTTTGCTTTTACCATGGAAGTCTGATAGTTTCAGAACAGCACTGTCAATGAACTGTAGAAATCTCTTCAATCCACCAGTTTGTACATTTCTCTTCAGATACATGTAGATAAATCTAGCTTTTTTGCAATGTTTCCCCTTTGGTACATGCGTTAATTGAGCCATTTGTCAAATCAACTTCTGAGAATCAACCATGTGATGTTTGATATTCTCAGATATAAGTGGTACGTCCCTCTCACCTACACTGACCAAAGGGAGATGTCTTTTGACAGTCCTCATGAAACATGGATGGACATGGGACCAGGTATGTCACAATAAAAATGTTGTTCATAATTGAAAAACAGAAATGGGGTATTATGAAATCAATGATTTACCAACTACATATTAACTTTTATCTTATTGATATTGAAATATATTAAAATGTAAAATATATATATATAAAATATATATATATAATATAAAATATATATATATAAAATGTGCCATATTATAGAAGACAATCCCAAAAATGACATCAAATACCGGTATAATGTTATGAGTTACTCTATTCTTACATGAATGAATTGGTTTTAATTATCAAATTTAATAGAAATTGAGTAACTCCCTTGCGTCACATTCAATTGTACAGCTGATTTCACTCTGACAACAACGAATGACAGCGATTGGTATCTGGTAAACATTGACCACAAAGGATTGTATCGCGTGAAATATGAAAATGAAAACTGGGACAAACTGGCAAAATTCCTGAAAGAAGATGATTACACAGTAAGTTAGTGAATTATTATGTCGACCTTTGTCAGCTTTATGTACATGCTTAGATTTATCATTTTAACCATATATTTCAATCAAGATGATTTCCTGATAATCCTCAATATAAATCAATTGAAGAATTTTTAGCTCCCATATATGCATATGTATATATGCAAATCGGTATTCTTATAAGGTGGCAAAATGGCGTCTGTGTGTATGTTTGTATGTATGTCTGTTAGTCCGTCTAGATAAAAAATTCCTAAACTGCAATGGTTGCCGTTTCAGTATTTGGTGTACAGGTGCACCTAGGGATGGAAATGTGAATTTGTTCAAATGAACATGTCAGTGCCAAAAATATGCAAATAAGGGGAAAAAAGGAAATATCCTGCAAATGTCTAAAAGTAAGCATCAGTCAGATTTGGTTGTAACTTAGTATGCATATTCCTTTAGGTGGCATAAATTATGTGTGCACAAATTGGGGTGAAATTTGCATAACTGTATTTTTAGGGTATTTTTTTCCGTTTTTAGTCAGAAAATCTTGTTCCCTGAAATCACTCATCTGATCGCTCTGAAAGTTAATATTCATGTTCCTCAGGATGACCTCAGTCAAGTTTGTACAAATTGTATTGATATTATCATATTTATAATTTTGGGGCAATTTTCCCAAATTTTTTTTATCCAAAAAGTACTGATTTGATAGCTTTGATATTTGGTATACGGGTATCTAAAATTTATCTCCACATAATTTGTCAAAAATAGGTTGAAACTGGCATTGTTTTATTTTTGGGGCTATTTTTGCCTTTTTTGGTCTATAAATTTTTTCTGCTAAAACTAGTGATCTGGCAGCTTTGATATTTAGTGTAAAGGTTCCTAGGGTTTAAGTTACAAAGATATATTGAAATTAGGGAGAAATCTGCAATTTTTGTCATTTTGGTAAAAAAATTTGTTTCTCAAAATTTACCAGTCTGATTACTTTGATATTTAGTAAACAGGTTCCTAGCTTTTATGTTAATATGATATATTGAAATTAGGTTGAAATCTGGATTTTTGAATTTTTAGGGCAACTTTGCGAAACTGTAAATTTTATACCTACTGGAACTAAGAGTATATAATGTGGTGATTTAGTAAGCATTTGATATGGTAAACTGTATTTGGTGTTGAAATGGGGAAAAAAATCATAAGAAAACGTAGCTGAAGGGATTTTAGCAGGTTTGGTTTCCAACAAATATATTCCAAATTTTGTCAATGTTTAACAGTATCAAGGTTGTAAATAGTTGACACACTTCCTACCATCTGGTCAGTGTATATCTCATGCAAAGATGGTCAATACAAAGGGGTGGACCATTTGATATCCTGGTAGGGGGGTTCCTGACAGATTTTGAAAAAATTTCCAAACAAATGTCAATGGATCGAATAAAAAGATAATGTACCTCATCAATCTTCCAGACACCCCCCTTTATAAAATGGTCCACCCCTGATGTATTTTTGTGGGCATTTAACCATGCAGTGTACCATATAATAGTTTAAAATGTCAAGTTAGCTAAGGATTTGAAAGGAATAGTCAAGTTCACCACAGTTAAATTTCTTAACTTTATCTCTTGTGTCATCATCCTTTTGTAATTGGTTAAGTTTATAAGTTGTTCCAGATGTGGATGCACCAGTTGTTCTGGAAGAAAAAAATGTTTACTTTTCCCTGTAGGGTTCGTGAGTTAATGATTGTATGTTGAAATCTCTCCATGTATCTGGTGTATGGGCAGAATGTAAACATTGGTTGCATATTATTTATTTATTATATTATATTATATTATATTATTTATTATATTATGTATTTCAGTCTATGTCAAATATTGTAAATGAAAAATCAAGAACAGTTCGCTGTGTGCTTGTAAAAGATAACATATTTGTCAATACAAAAACTGCCCTGCAGATTGATTGTCAAAAAAATTATCACAGAAGTAGAAAAGGAAAAGGAACTTATAGAATTGCTGTAACATATTCACCCTAAGTGCCTGTTTGCCTATATTTAACTATTTTATCATTACATTCAGCTGTTTGTTATATCTTTATCGCTCTCCATGGGCCAAGGCACACTTGAGGGCCAATGTCATCACTCTGTGCCAGTCTGTGTATGTCAGTCTGTCTGTATGTATGTCCATGTTTCATACAATTGTTGGCTTGTTTTGCTAACTATATGGGAGCGAATAGTGACATTGTCAGTATTTTTTGATATTTTAAGAGCATTCCAATCAGGACAAGATCTCAGCTCATTGAAGAGTCATTTTCCATTGCAAATGCCCACCAAATGGACCAGGTCTACTCCATTAAAATAATGGAATACCTATCAAAGGAAACAGAATACTTGCCTTGGTACACAGCAGTACTGAGACATGGATACACTAGAGATATGCTGAAGAGAACTGCAGCCTATGGATACTTGGAGGTACAGTCATGTTATCTTAAATGCATCACTGATAAACTCCTGTTTGTCGCTAGTTTTTGAAGATTTTGTTCCACATGAAGTATTCTATAAAGCTTTGTGGGCTTTGTCAAAGGGAAGTTCAGTTCAGATGGTTTGAACACTTGCATAACTTGTCTAGCAGAGAAGGTCTGGTCAAAAAACCTCTATACAACAGGCGGTTTTAATAGAAACCAAGTTATAAGTTGATCACGATTCAGTAGCATCAGCTTGGCAAAGTCACAAACACGAACATACGTACATGTAGCACATTACCCAAGCCTCTACCATTTATTCATTCAAAGCATGATGCAAATTTCACGATGCAAGTCTAACATATTTCATAAGCTGATTTTATAATTTTCCTCACTCTGCACAGGAACACATGAGATGGCTTATCAACAACCAGTACTGGCAACAACGCTGGGACTTCAGTCATGATGATCACCTCTCATAGTGAGTTGCCTTTTTTAATCATACTTTCCTTCTGATGCCCTCCGTACAGCTCAATGCATACATGTACTTCCACAAGAAGAGTGAGACACACAATGTTCAAAAAGGACAACTTTGGAAGGTTAATGGTCAATAAATATCCCTGTTATCAACCAAATATCTTTTATCATTCATGATCACATTTGGGTGCCTTCAGAGATTTTCAATTGCTGTTTGCTATTGTTTCTCCATAGTTACAAACAAATCAATGCTTTGGAAACTGCCTGTTATTATGGACATCAAGACTGTGTGGACAATGCCAAGGCTCAATTCAGCCAGTGGTTGGACAACCCAGAAGACACCAAGTAAGTATTTGCCACAGTGCTTAGTGTTCTGTCCAACAGAAATTCAAGATGTTATCAGACATTTATTTCTTGACATGGTCCCTATTTGTCAGGGATGGGATACTTGATTCAACATTGATAAATTGCTTCTTGTTGTTTCAGTTTGATCCATTTCAACATCAAGGACACAGTATATTGCACTGCAATCAAATACGGTACAGAAGAGGTCTGGGAGAAGACATGGAGCCTTTATGACAGCGGCAATATCCCATCTGGTGAAAGAAGTAGTATACGCTCTGCTTTAGCATGCAGCAAAGAGCAGTGGATCATTAAACGGTACAGAAGAGTTTAATTGTTTATGTGATCAAAGTCACACTTCAATAGAGTAAAACGTCATATCTGGATATGTTTGTGTAACATACAAAACACTTTAGTGTATTGAAATAGCATTGATCATTTGCTTACAGAAACCATTGTCTGGGTGTGAATGGATTGATAATAGACAAAACTTTCAGTGTTTCCATCAATTGAATTCAGACTGTAATATGTACAATATGTTGTTAGACTGTTTCATCATTTTTTCATTGCATTGTATAGAATGGATACATTCCCCAGTTCTACTTGAGTAGAATAATAGCTGACTATTTTGGGGGGAAAGGTTGAATGCCATGAAAAAGACTGATGCATTTACCCTTGATACATCGCAGGTATCTTGACTATGCCCTGACCAAGAAGGAGGCAAACAGTGTCATTGGAAGTGTCCTACGAAACTCTCCAATTGGCTATTCAATGGCAGTGGAGTTCACCATGGCAAACTGGGATGCCCTCAGAGCAGCGTAAGTTGCATGACTTTATACCTGCAGAAAATATATGTAACTGTATATCAGTCAAGCATATTACCATTTTGATACCTCTTTAAGTTTTTTCAATTTTGTAACTTTTTTCTATACTTTTGTTTCAGCCATGGAAATGGTGCATTCAGTGTTGCCTTGCAGTTTGGTGACTTCATGAACACACCTGCAGATTTAATGAAGGTATGTGCATAAACAAACTAAGTCAGTGTGCGAAAGGTAATAGATTTCAAGTATGGATTAAATATTTCATCTGTGCAAGAGCAGTTTTGCTGCTCAAATGTAATTACCATCAAAACAACCTTCAGAACAAGGTCTCAAACTCTTCAACCAATGTCGATGAAACAGTGACATGGGGGGAGGCAATTATGATATTTGTAAACAGCATTTTATAAGGTACACACGTTCAAATTCTCTTGGCTTCAGCTTGAAGAATTTGGCAGAAAGAACATGTATGTACCAGGCTTTCCAGAGAACACCTACCAGAGCACTGTGGACAAGGTCAAGTTGAACATTCAGTGGGTGGAAAGAAACTATGAAGCAGTTTATCAACAGTTGATGGATGCAACAAATAAAACTGAAGAACCACCAGAGAGAGAACCATTTGATGGACGCTTACCAGAAACCTTGAAACCATCCTTGTATTCAATCAGTATCAAGCCATACCTGGATGAAGAGGATGGGGAGAAGAGATTCTCTTTTGATGGCAGTGTTGAAATGACTTTTGAAGTTCTAGACACTACTGATATAATCATCTTCCATGCACATGATACCCTGAAAGTGGATGATACACCGGCCATGATCACTGTGGCTGAAAAAGACAATCCTTCACAGACCATTGATGTAGACAGAGTAGAAATAGTTGAAAAGTATGAATTTGTGAAAGTGTATCTTGTCAGTGATATGCAGGTGGGAACAGAATATGTGATTACTCTCAATGAATTCACAGGAACTCTGCTGCATTCTGATCTTCTTGGACTCTATCTCAGTAACTACACAGAGGGGGAAAATAATGATATGAAGTAAGTATAGATATCTGTAGCACTCAGAATTAAATCTGAACACCTAATAGGTATGGATGCATGTGTTCCTATAAGTATCTATCCAAAGCCATTCTTCTGACAGGCAATTATATACCTCTGCGTGTCATTTTTGTTTGGTGATAAGATCTGATAAGGCCGCCAGGCAGCCGACATTTACATTTACTATGACATGAATCATTCATAAACCATGCTCTACAGATCTTATTCAAACTTGACTCAATGACAGTATGCTGTTGGGTACTTTCTTACATCAATTTGTTTTGCAATGCAATCGAAGGTGGCTACCTGTAGATCATTGTGTTGTGTAATTTCACATTTCCAAAGTCATTACAGAGGCATGCCTCCACTGATTTTCTTCTAATTATGCATGCTTAGAGGATTTATGAATGCAGCTTTTGCAACAGTTCAAAAATGCAAAAGTTAAAAAAAAGTCAGCTGCTTTCACTCCCAGAATCAAAGAATATATGAACACATTTTCCCTAAGGTTTAATTGTCATCATGTACAGTGTCACACTAAAAACAACAAAAATAGACTAACTCCACTGTTTGGAGCCACAGCTGCAGTAATGCTGATGCTGTGGCTCTGTCTCAAGACAATGATCACAATGACTGTTGACAACAAATCACTTCAGCTCAGGTATTATGTACCAATCTCATTACCAGCTCAGGTATTATGTACCAATCTCATTACAAATCAAATCCATACAAACATCTTATTGAAAACTTCTTATGATTATCATTTCCATTGATTTTAAAACTATTTACTGCTTGTAAGATGGTCAATTTAGTAGAGTGCCGTTGCCAAACCTGATTTCTTAATTTTATTGGCAATTGAAGGTCTGGTAGTTCAAGTAGCCCAAATTACAGTAATTATTCGTTGCTCTAACTGAATAAATTCAATTGGCCTTTTCATGGCAGTATGATCCAAGTATTTGAATTCAAACACAAAATTCTAAATAACTGGTTATCTTGGTTATCTTTCAGGCATGCAATAGCAACCCAGTTTGAGTCAACTTTTGCCAGAAGAGCCTTCCCATGTTTTGATGAACCACAACTCAAGGCCAAGTTTGAAATGACCATCGAGCACAGGAGTTCACGCATTGCCCTTTGGAACATGCCAGTGATGGAGACAACTCAAGATGGAGACTGGAATACCACTGTATTTGAAAGGACAGATATTTTCATGCCAACATACCTTATTGCAATCGTGGTCGCAGATTTTGGAAGTCTGGAAATGACAACAGCAAACAATAAGACTGTAAGTAACACAAATCTTTGATTGCTGAAAATACCATGGTTAGGTTAATTTTAAGGGTGATCTTGTAAACCATATATAGTAACTGCATATATTTGCGTTTCATAATTTCAAAATAGAAATATACTGTAGCTTGCATTTTGCATGTGCAGCAGGTTAGCATTAACTTGTGGAAAAGGTGGGTGTGTGTGTATATTCATATGACATGTAATTCTTTTGCTATCAAATTATGTCATATCCCATCATAGTGTATTCAAATTTCCACCTGAAGGGCAAAGTGTGCATACCGTGTGCAATGCAGTGTGCAAAGGACAATGTTGCTTTGCCTATCACTTGGTAACAACAATGTGGGTCACATGTCTAAATCAGGTGATTGATATTGAAGAACACAAATTGTATGTGTGTACATGAGTGTCCATGGTTGCAAAAAGTGAGAACCAGGAATGCAGCACTATGAATGACTTGCTCAAGTTAGTGATTTACTTTATCAAACTGAAACTTCTGATCAGATTGTTTGCGTGTATATTTGACCATTTTATTGTAACATCTGTGTCTTCAGTAAATGTGCTGTTTGTCATTTTGGTCAAACAATTTTCTCAGAGTTAACGGACTGTTTCATTTTGACAGATGCGTGTGTGGTGTCGTAAA
>LD364395.1:14310-24559 GCA_001465055.1 Ptychodera flava | reverse complement strand
ACCTCGAGCTACTGTACTGCAGCAAGGCCATGCCCCGGCTTTTTTCTGACGTGTTGGCTGTGTCTACACAGCCAATACATGTCTTTACAGCCAATACATCAGTAAAAACCGGCGCACGGCCCGTGGGCTACAATTATTGCAGCTACCTCCCCACTGTATTCTCAGATTGTGTAGAGTGCAGTTTCACGAGCTTGGAGAACGCCGGTCACCGCCGAATGAGGCCACATAGTAATTGTAACTGCCAAGTGCCGACAGTTGTCAACACACACTATTACATGAGAATCTTCACGTTACTTACCAATTCCTTGCCAGTTCAATATATCTGGGGCCGATAAACTTTTGAATGACGGACATTTTGTGAATTTTTCACCTCGAACGTGCGAACAGCAGCCAGCAAGATGGCGTACGTCAGCGTCTCTCTAAGGTCAAAGAAGGTCAATTGAACAGCGCCACCAAGGTTAGACTTTACTCAGGACTGAGATTTGGTTTCGGATTCCAGAGCATACGAAAACCTTTAAAAATATAAATTCGTCAGTTAACTATTTTTAGATCTCTCTTGTTTCCGCAAAGAATTTTGAGTAATACTTTTCGATTTTATGCAAGATTCAAAGCGGCCTCCCCATTCCTGAGGCAAATTCTAGCAATATGCAACATAGCACACCAGGGCACACTTTGTGACATGGCACTTCCGAATAAATCTTACACATAAAGCTTACGGGTCAGATACAGTTTTCGTGAACTTTCTTCAAAGATATAAATTTCGTTGAAAGCCACTGACCGTCTTTCATTTTCGAAATTATAAGTCAAACAAGTACACTTCAATATTCTCGCATGAGCAAATATTTTTTATTTTGGTGAAGATTAGCAATAACACCAAGCCCTGCTGTAAATTTGTTATACACATTTACAAAGTTTTGACATCAAAGTACGTAAAGCTACTGACACCAATACCTGTATCAATCAACATTTGATAATAATGAATTGAGCCAAAACCATGGCTGTGAATGGCTTAACCTTGATCTCCTCTGCCATTTCATCCTCTCTGAATCAATTAACTGATAGAATCTAGCGGTTTTGATAGTCAGACATCAAAAACACAAACTCCAAATATTATTGTGCACTGTATTTTAACTCTTGAATACAGAACTTTCCAAAAATATCTATTGTACCTATTTTGATATCGATTCATATTTTGAAATAAAAGAAGTTGACAGGGAAGCATCCTTGGAGCATTCAGGAGGGATTTTTTGCCGCGTTTATCATGGTTAGCTACTTTAGCTCCGGTAGTGAATATACATAGTTTAGAAATGACTGTAAGGAAAAGACAATTCAGCACCTTACTCCTTGGGAGACTAGTGAACCATTTCTCTTTTGTGATTATCCGAGAGGGTGACATAATTGTTCCTTGTCTAAAATGCATGTACACCAGTTGTCTGAGGAAGGCAAGGCGAGTCTGTATACTGGTAGGCAGAGAATAGGAGTGCCTATCATAGCATTGTGTAAAGTGATTGGCGTGTTACTATTTTGATAATGTTACTGACATATTCTTAAAGTCCTTTAATAAGATTACTTTGTGGATGTTATATGGTTCCCTGATTCAGGAGAAGATGACAAGAACTATGCCAGTTTGAATATTCAAACTCAATAATTTAATCTATAAACTCTATGTACAGTCAAATAGCATCAGATGCTTAAAAATGTAACAATTGCAATTCAACAAGATGTGAGAAGTTTATATCGCTTGGCAATGATGTTTAACATTGAGATCAGATCTACTTTTATCATAAATTTAAATATATACATCTGATGAAAAAAGATTGTCCGTCAACTTTGAATTTCAGTGTTTAATTTTTCAAAAACTTCTTCAACTGACAAGTTTTCTGATGTCACTTTGATGGCCTTGGATCTTGACCTTGAACCCTACAAATGTAAAATGCAAGATTTCAGATATGAAAGTCAAATCTCTGTGAATTTAATGCTACCAACTACTTATGACTAAGTTCAACGCATGTACACTAACTGAAAAGACAATAAAAATGGGAAAGTCATGATTAATACTAACATTGACACATGCAGCAGTGATGCAAACCACAGTAATACCAGATATATGATACGCAGATTGGGTACAAGATATATTTTTATGTATAAATTGAAAACTTTTCAAAAGTAATTTTTCTTCATGTTCTTGAATCAATCTTTCTGTGTTTGTACACAGACAGTGTCAACGTGAAAATGGTATGCTTTATTTCAAACCAAAATGATATACATGTTTATATACTGTCACTGATTTTACGGATTGTTGCTTTGAAAACCGTTTTTATGTCAAAGAAGTAATTGTAGGAAGACTTGATCTACTACGCATACAACAGGTACTATGGTGATATACATACAATGTAAACACTGATGAAAGATCCTCTTCTGGGAGGCTTGAACATTGTTAGGGTCTGAATGTTATCATGTTCATCATTTTGGCAACACTGCGTGAAAACGAATAATGTGTGTATGTGTGTGTGCGTGTGTGTGTGTGTGTGTGTGTGTGTGTGTGTGTCAACTGATAGCAGCTTTGGTTTTCTTAAGTATTTACCTTATCAAGTTTCACATCACTTTTCCTCAGATTCAAGACTGATGCAAGATATCGAACAAGTTCAGTGTTGGCTTCACCCTCTACTGGTGGGGCTGCAATTTGTATTCCAACACTCTCAGGAGATAAATCTGAAAGAACATGTACAATATATGAATATAAGAATGCTCAAAAATAAAATATTCTCAGTTAAAACTGATGTTATTCATGTTTACAAAGTTATGTAAATACAAAAAAGCTGACAGCAACTTAATTACCAAAGGTTATTTTAACTTTTTAAATGTAAATTTTGATTCATATCTCATTATGTTTCTGTCTCGTGTAAAATTGTACACATTCTCAGAAAAGAATACTCGTCATAAAATTACATCCAAGTAATATCATACTAGTAGGTACATATAATTGCTATGATGAATTGTACTTGCAAAAGCAATGTAGTAACTTGTGAGTATGGTGACAGTAGACAGAGATTTGCACAGTTGATTATTTCATTCCACAACGTGATTATAGATGGATATCAGGGAAATGACCTGTTACTGTATTTCTTTTGGCTCCAGGCTTGACTCTCACTTTGATTTCTAAGGATCCATCTTTGTTAAAACTGACTGGCCCACTCTGGCTGGAAGCAACTGATGTACTCTGAGCAGCGCCCTCACACTGTAAAATAAAATATTGAAAAACAGTTGTGACATACAACTGAGTTTCACGGCCATTTGAAATGTTTAAACATAAGTTAACCATTTGTTCTCTCACAGCAAACAAAGTAATACTTTTATAAACTCCATGGAATGTAAATGAAATCTTAACCTGTATATTCCTTATGCAAGACTCAACTGGTAACTTGTCTCAATTTTTTGGAATTTGACAAAGTAGTTATTGATCTCAATGAAAATCTTTACAAAGTGTTGTCATGTCTCAAAATCTTATCACTATCGGAGTATCGTATTGAGAAGCTGTATGGTGTACAGGGCGTATCACTGGGAACTTAGTAATCTGGTTGTTATTGTTGTCTATGTTGTTATTTACTATTTGTAGGGAACACTAATTGGTTGTCACTGTTTTCTTTACTTTACATTTACAAAATACACCAGTGCCGTCACAATGGACCGGGTGGTGCAGCATTAGGATCAACCAACCAACCTACAGATCAAGCTCCATTTTCCTTCAACCTATAAAGCTTGGAACCAATCCGGCTACCATTGCGGCCAAGGGGTTTTATCAGAGATGTGCCTCAACTGGCACAGCTTCATAGGCGGAGCCTCCCTTTAAAAAGACGCCAATGTATGGCGGCGTTCACTGTGTAAGTGGACACCAAACAGGCAACACGCGGGCACACCCTCAAGAAAATGCCACTTTTTAGTTTTCCTGGGCCGCAAAAACACAGACAGACTGCCAAGCGGTCAGCGTGAAGTTGCTGCCGATCGAACTCTGTGGTTGTATTCAAAGTTCAACGCGACTGGAAGACAATTTTTTAGGAAATTCGAGCGTTTGTGGTGGGGAATCAATGACCGTTGGCGATTTGAACTGACCGTCAATCAAAAGCTTGCATAAACTCTGTTTGCAGGATTAGCAAAATGTGACAAAAGGTTGAGATCAGTTTGTGTAATTATTAATGTTATAGAAATCAAACATCATACTGACCATGTGTTTGACTGGGAGGAGAACTCCACTAATGCGAGAACCTGGGATTGAAAAGTGCGGCTTTGTTAAGGTCCACTTGAAGTGGGGACTCTAAAACTGACACCCATCCCAACAAATGAAATTTCTTCTGTTGATAAGCCCAGTGTCTGAAAGATACCAAACTAGCTAGGTGCCTCTGCAACTACTGTCAGCGAGGTATTCCAGAGACACAAAGTAGTATATTAGTAGGCGCTTTGCTCATATACGGCTTGATGCAAACGAGAGATAGTCAGAAGCTGTGATGTCAACCAGATTGTTGATTACCTTATACAGCATAGTAAGCTGACAGTTTAGTCTTCTGGATTTCCACAGTACCCGTTTATAACAAATTGGGCTACCCAGTAGAAGCTGCGTTGCAGCATCTCAATTTTATTTGTGAGAGTCTTCTTGAGGGGATTCCACACTGAACAAAGTACTCTAAATTTGACCAAACCAGGGAGAAATAAGCCAATGTCTTGATTGCAGTGTTATTAATAATATGCAAGTTTTCCTGAAAAAAAAACTGAGAGTATAGTAAGCCTTTTTCAATGTCTTGTCAATGCGTATTCCTTGAAAGATTTGATGACAATTCAACCACAAAGTATTTTACAGACTTCTCAATTTTGAGATTATAACCTTTTTAAATGATATTGAAACCTGGGTGGTGACCTTGATCAAGTGATCCGAATGATGATGCATTTTTCTGGATGAAGGTCCGACATACCCCTGTTGTTTTCCCAGATCTCTAATTGAAGATCATTTTGCAGTGCCTGACAATCTTGGTCCAATTTGACCTCTCTATACACTACGCAGTAGTCAGTAAAGAGATGCATTTTAGATGATGAACACATTGAGGGACGTCATTGATGAACAGTTAAGACAATTTTCAAGTACATTTACTACCCTAAGGAACACCTCTGACAATAGGTACTGTATCAGATGTTGTCCCATCAGCAATGATGTCACGACTTGTTGAGTTCTATTTGTCAAAAAGGAGCAGATCCATTTGACAAATTTCATAAGACTAATTTCCAAATCCCCCGACTATGCCCCAAGGTGGTAGGATTGGGGTTGGGGGTTGAAATTGACTGCCGCATAACGCTACGTGCTCATGTGGACTCTGAGGTACCATAGACCATGGATGTAAAAAATTTTTACCTCCATGCATAGACCCTGAAAAAGAGAGGGACTTTCTTAGGGTCTATGGAGGCACTTAGTGGCGCCATCGAACAACCCTTGTAATTCATATCCAGATTTGTGTGAATTCAGCTTAATAATCTTCACTGACCTCAAAAATCAAATGTGGACTTCTCCAAGATTATGTTCAACAACATTGCCCTGCATGGCATACAAATCCGTAAAAATGGTAGATCACTAGCAGGGCTCGAAATTAATTTTTTCCCCTGGTAGTCCACTTGGGCTACCATTTTCTGAAGTTGGTAGCTCAGTGACAATGGCTGGTAGTCCATGAATATTTTAGTTTGGGATACTGTACTCGTCCGAGTATAAGCCCAGGTTCAGCAGCACAAAATAGCAGTAAACCTACGGGCTTCAACTCGAGAAAGTACCCATGTTTAATATGTACCTCCATGGTATCACGAACGCTTAATTTATGGTAATTTATGTACATTTTAACACTTTCCATCACTTTCAAAATCGGCTGCCACATCCAAAGAAATTGTAACTTGAGTAAAGAAAAACAGAAAAAAAATATTCTCATGATCTTTATGAACTGGCATGCTTTGTTCCACCCGGGTCTCTCTATACAAATACATTGATACTGATCGACTACCATAGATACAAGACAGAGTAACTCAGCCAAGCTTAACTGACACAGTGTTTTATATTTACTATTTCAAATCAAACTGATTACACAATCTCTTGATATAGAAGTGACAGTTTTGTGAAATTTCAGCATCAAAACCCCAAAACTTGACACAAGTACGTCTTGTAAGCTTATGCTGCCGATCAACAGCACGGTGTGAACTGGCATGCAAAGAACGCACATGGAAAAGCAACTCAACATTCTAGTATAAAACGCTCTGCATCTTGTGAAAACAACAACATTGTAATAGTCACCAGGAAAAACTCTTCACAGATGAAAGGATAATTGCTTCAAACAAATGAAACTACATGTTGACTGCATTTAGCTCGTCCGAAAGTGACGGACATCGCACGCCAAGTATTTCATGTCCCAGGCTTTGGTAGTCCGTGTGGGCTACCATTTCACGGACTTTGGTAGCCCCAGAGAAAAGTTGGTAGTCTGTGGACGCAGGACTACCGCTAATTTCGAGCCCTGACTAGATGCGTATACGTCACAGTCCCGGTCGATCCACCCTGTGTCAGCAGTGTCAGTGGAGTGGGGAAGGGACTGTGGCATGGCAACATGCATTGATTTGAAGTAACAGTTTCAACCACGTGCATAAACATGCCTTATTCTTGTTTTGTACACTCCTCTTCCTGGGCATTTTACATGTTGTCATGAATAATCTAGCGAATGGCGACCGAATCATTTACACTTTGGAGATATACCATAGAGGGGGGTCATGCAGTACTTGGCGAAGAAACTTGTGCCGTCTGAAGATTTGGCAGGATATAGCTTCAGATTCAGTTTCAGATCCGTCAACGCAAAGACCCAGAAGTAAATAATATGATACAAAAATAATCATATTTCCTGTCTAAATGCACTTAAGATTTTGCAAGCAACTCATAAGAACATTATTTGCATTAGTTCGTAATATTTAACATTTTAGGGAGTGTTCATTTTCTCTGACCAGGGGGTAGACCCGTGGCCCTTACATCACTAGTAATGAAGTCCTTTGAAAAAATCATCAAACGGTATATTTTAGATAAAACCCAGAATATGTTAGATCCTTTGCAGTTTGCTTACAGAGCAGGTAGAGGAGTGGAGGATGCCTCATTGACCCTCCTTAATTTAATCTATAATCACATTGAAGGAAATAAAACACATGCCCGGGTTCTATTTGTTGATTTTTCATCTGCATTTAATACTATTCAGCCGCACATCTTAACTGATAAATTATTGTCTCATTTTAACATTCATCCTAAGATTGTCGGTTGGGTTTTGGATTTCTTAACTGGGAGATCACAACATGTTCGAGTGAACGGCACTTTTTCTGATGTATGTATCTCATCTACTGGCTCACCGCAAGGTTGTGTACTGTCACCACTTCTGTATATTCTATATACCGATGATTGCAGAAGTCACCATGATGATAGATTTATAATTAAGTTCGCAGATGACTCTGCCATAATCAGTCTACTCCAAAATCATGAAAGAAATCATGGGCCAGTGGTTGATGACTTTGTAGAGTGGTGTAAAAGTTCTTTTCTCGAACTTAACATTGATAAGACCAAAGATTTGTGTATAGATTTCAGGAAAGACGCACCATTAGCTGATGTAACAATTATTAATGGTAAAGAAGTGGAAATTGTTGAGAAATACAACTATCTGGGTTCTATTTTGGATAATAAGCTGCGATGGGAGGATAACATTAATATGATTTTATGTAAATGCCAGCAGCGTCTTTTCTTCTTGAGGAAATTGAATTTCTTCAAAGTTGACAGAAGAATGCTTGTGCTTTTTTACAGATCATGTATTGAAAGTGTCTTAAGTTTTTCACTCATTTGCTGGTTCGGAAACCTCACTGTACAGTGCAAGAACAAACTTGGTAGAATAGTAAACATCTGTAGTAAAATAATTGGAGTGCAACAAACTAATCTCAGTACATTGTATAAAAAACAAGTTTTACACAAAGCCAATTCTATAGTCAGGAATCATCACCACCCACTTTACAAGGAATTCAATATTTTACCATCTCGCCGGCGTTATAGGGTTCCAATAACTAGAACAAATAGATCAAAACATTCATTCATTCCCACTGCAATTTCTGTACTGAATCAAAACAGAAACGACTAGTCATCTCTGCTTTTAATGTGTTTTTACGTCACTGACCTTTTTTAAATATTTTATACATGTCTTATCTGTGTAACTTTTTGACTTGTCCGCTGTCGTACAAAGATCTTTTTTCCCCCCATGTTTTGGGATAATAAAGAGCTATTGCATTGTATTGTATTGTATTGTATTTTAAAGCTCTTGGTGTAGGGAAACTTTTCACTTGCTTAGTTTTCCGAAATTAGAAAATTTTATTTTTCTCCATGGAGTTAACACAGGGATTGCCATTTTGAATTCTAAATATCGGTAAATCTTGTGTTATTTGTTTCTCTGGTACGAACATTTGCATGGTGATCCCCGATTTTTATTCTTGATTTTGAAAGAGAACGGTTGACGGATTCCAAAAGGAAAGTTGAGCAAAAGTTTTAGTCTTTCACTTTCAAGGCACGTAAGGCTCGCACTTTGTAGTTGTAGCAGATAACAGTGAACGCCATCGTTTTTACCAGATAAAATGTCTCAACCGTCATTAAGACATATGTAAACTTTTATTACATGTATATAATTATCGCATTTTTTTTATTTTCGCAACATTTCATATAACCCTCTCAATTTAATTTTCATCTGCGCAATAACGTGGACAAAACGGTGCTCCCCACAAGCAGAAAAAAGCGCCTACTGTATTATCCTAATTGCGACGTCAGAAATAGGGCAATGTGGAAATCCTGTAAAGTGTATTGTGTGGTGTCATCACAAAGGGGGAATAACAGGGTCTATCTATCTATCTATCTATCTATCTATCTATCTATCTATCTATCTATCTATCTCTAACTCTCTGTCTATATGTATATATATATATATATATATATATATATATATATATATATATATATATATTATTATATATAATGAAAATGTACTGTTCCCATCTTACTCTTTAAGATACATGCATCTTAGAAATGTGCCATATCGTTTGGCTTTATGAAGTTCACACTGCTTTTATAAGAAAAAAATCGGCCGTTAATCGTACTCTCAACTTCATCATTGAGTTAAAAATTTCACATCGAGTGACTTTGAGATTGTATGAGGAAAATATGTGTTACTGATCACACATTGAAAGCTCCCTGACTGAAACTGCCATCGCATACAATGGCAAGTACGTGAAAATACTAAATTCTACTGCTTTTTTTCCACATTCGTGGACATAAAAAGCTTAATCAAAAATACTATATCCATTTTGATAATTCAATAGAAATATCGAATCTATATCAATTTAAATTCGCCCAGCTTCCTCAAGCAGTGATAGGCTACAATGGTATGGATATTACTGCACGGAAACTCAAGGACGGTTTATAGTCAAATGTAGCTTGTTGTGTCACCACTGTATCGTTGTATGCTATCATGTTAGTTTCTGCTGACCAGGCAACTCTAAAATAGTGTATACATGGAGGAGGACTGTTGGGGGTCGCTCCCTCCTGAAAATGAAACTTTTGAAAATTTGAAGCTAAAATAGTGCTATTTTGTGATACTTCGAACAACTGCCACACTCAAATATTTCTGAATGACTCCCCTTTGTGCTTACAATTTTTGGCATAAGCCCCCTTCCCACTCATCATTTTGCGGCATGAGCTCCCTCCAATTCTTCCGACCCCTAGATGTAAATAGCGACGGCCCCAAAAATTATTCTTAAAAAAGTACCTCGTCCGACGTGTCCCGGTTGGCTGACCTCAAACCATCTCGTCTGCAAACAGGACTTTACGGTAAGTATACAGTTTCTCTTCAAAATCTCACAGCATAGATAAATGTACACGTTTACAAGCTGAGGATGAATACTGCGTACAATTTTGAAATTTCAGAACTTTACAGCAAATATCCAGTTCCTCTTCAAAACCTCACGGCAAAAAATTTACATATTTCTCTTGGTGGAGATTATGAAACTTTTCAAGCTGAGGATCAATACTCAAACTAAACAGGTTGAAAAACAAAAACCATTCGAGCGACTGATGAAGGGACCCCACTTTGGTTCCGAAACACCGTTAACGTATGTGTGTGTGTGTGTGTGTGTGTGTGTGTGTGTGTGTGTGTGTCTATATATA
>LD364395.1:0-14303 GCA_001465055.1 Ptychodera flava | reverse complement strand
ATATATATATATATATATATATTAGCTTATATATGTAAAAGGAGGTATTTAATATCATTTTCGACTTATTACTACTACTATTCATACGGGGTGTCACACTGTTTTGAGGGTGATCGATCACCTACTACGTCATCATAGCTGTAAAGAATAGAACGCGCTCTTTACGACGCGCACGTCAACTGTACGGGACCGTGCTCACTGTAAAAATTACACCGTTGTTTTGATGGAAATCTATCTTCATAAAACAGAGTTTTTAGCATGAAAGCGGACGTTGGTAGTGATGATTGAATGATAATTATATTATCTTGGAGTTGTAAGTTTTAAATGTTTGAATATCGATTCGATATATTTACAAAATATTTAAAAATCCCAACTGAAAAGGACATATTTCTCATCAAATTTCTCGAATGGTATAAAGTTGGTGTTCGAAATCCTTCTAGCTGCCAAATTAATCTGGTGACATATATTGATTTTTGTCGTAATCTCATCCTCACATGTAAGTCTTACTGTTAGAGAAACATAACGAAAATTTTTGGTAAAAAAATTAGTGGCTCGATCACCCGTAAGAAGGTTGGTATGATGCTTACCCTGTCTTTGTTTGTTTGTTTTTTTTTTCATGGAGAGGGATAAGCCACTTTTTGATGTTTGCAAATATTTGTCAACCCCCCAACCCAGCCGAAGTAAACTGTTCCTTCACACGAGCCTCACATCACACATGTATTTCACAACTACATCATAATGATTGAACGGCAGCAACAAACATTAATAAGTATTAGTTTTCTACAATTTATTCCCTAATAAGCTTAACCTGAACACTATAAAGAACAACAACAACTATCCCTGATCAGCGTGAGTTATCGAATTGTGACCTTATCAAAATGTAAATGTCAAAACAGTAGATTTTAAGCACATTGAAGCAATATATTCTGGCAGGCTGTTTTTAATATTGTGGACCGTAGGGCGAACACGATGCCTAGCCAGCATTTGCTGCTTGGCGTCAGCGGGATTTACGGAATCGAAAACTTCAATCGCAACCTCATTCCATCTCGCGTGACTCTGTAGACAATATGGCGGACATGCAACTCGAGGATGGTGAAAGTGCCACATTTTCAAGTCTCGGATTGAATGACTGGCTTATAAAACAGTGCCAAGCCGTAGGAATAAGAAGACCGACACCGGTGCAATATCATACTATACCGGCCATTCTTCAAGGTAGGTTCCTTTTTTCACGATAACATACATGGAGCATTTGAGGTTCGGACCCGGAAGTCACGCACCTTCTCCTGGCCCCGACACTGCATTGGTCCTGCTCCAAAACCACTTCGCACCTAGCCCTACGTACAGGTCTGTGTTCCCGGCGTTATACGGCCTCCACCTGGGGGCCGTATAACGCCGGGAACACACAGACCTGTACGCAGGGCTACTTCGCACCATACCATCTCGTCCCATGCCATTTCGCACCAAAACCACTTCGCCCCAGGCGTGAAGAGAACGTCGAAACGTAGAGTAAACTACACTTATAGAAACTACCCAGAAAACATCACGCCTGTGCAAAACAACCTCGTGCCAAAATCACTTCGCCCCGAAAGTCACGTTGTCGTTGCCCCGCACCATTTCGCCCCCAATACCATATTGCCCCGAACTTGCCGCCAACCGGTGAAACTGAATAACCAACCACTACCATTAAAGTTTTCATCACCTTTCTATCATCCCAGGACTGAAATCTTGAACTTGTACACATTTCGAGAAAATGACACCGTGCAATTCCGCGCACGGCACCTGAGTTGTAGCACTGAGTAGTTTGCGTGTGCACGGTCCCTCCATTTTGTGGAGGGACCGTGGCGTGTGTTATGGTTTCATGCAACAACAAATTGTTCGTGGTAGCCAAAATGTCCTGACATTCATGGTTCAGGTAAAAACTACCTTATGATACGTCGTGACATCGTTGTTTTAGGATGAGTTGACGGTACTATACTTTTGGCAAAGTGGTCTTAGTACGAGGTGGTACATGTACTTGGAGCGAAGTGGCTTAGGACGAAGTATTACTCGGCACGAGGTGGTTTTGATACGAAATGGTTTTGGGACGAAGTTGTGTGGGGCGAACTGGTTTTGGTGCGAAGTGTCTGGACCCCGAACCAGGCGTGCTGTGGGCTGGGTAGTTTTAAAACTGTATCGCACAACTACTGCTGTTGCGATGAGCCCTTGACCCATACCTACCAAAGGCGTAGGGTGAACCAGCTCTATGTGGTCTCAAGGTCTTCCCACCCCAAAGTTTTTTCTCAGGTAGGATATACATATGCTAACCCTGAAACTAACCCTAATTCTGAACCCCTCCAAAAGTAGCTACAAAATTGTAGCGCTACGGTGAGGTGGTTTTTGACTTAGAATGCCGATGGCCCTGGGGAGTATAAAATAAGCGCATCCCACTGGACTAGGCGTGTTGGTGTGAAATGCTACATATTACTGCATTTGGTCGTACCGATTTACCGCTACTAAAGACTAAACACTATACTACACTTAACCTTGTCGTTTATGGGGTTTGGAATTTGTTCAAAAACGTTGATCGCTTTCCGAAAACGTTTCTGGGAGCAGCCATTACCAACTTCCAGTAATGGCGGCTCCCAGAAACATGGATGCCCCATGCTCAATGTTTATGAAACACGATCGACGTGTTTAAACAAATTCCAAACCCCATAATTGATAAGGTTAAAGTGTAGTACCCCCCCGGTATAGTGTTTAGTCTTCAGTAGTGATAAATCGGTACGACCAAATGCAATAAATATGTACCATTTCACATCAACACGCCTAGTCCAGTGGGATGCGCTTATTTTATACTCCCCAGGGCCATCGGCATTGTAGCGCTACTGGTGAGCGAAGTCCCATAAACCAAAAATCACCAACCGCCTCACCGTAGCGTCACAATTTTGCAGCTACTCCAAAAGTTGTATTTGATGTGCTTCTGATGAGGAAAGTCTGCTTTTAAAGTGATTTTTAAGGGTTTTGGGGTAAAGGAACTCTTGCCCTCATAGCTGCCTGAGGACAGCCTGAGGACAGCCCCATGGCCAAATATTGCCTATTTGAAAACCGACCCAGTAGATCCAACTTTACTTAGATCAAGTCTAGTCAACCAAAATTTGATTTTGCATTCACATGGTATTTTTTCAGGCGGTTTTAGAAGCCGGAAGACTCTGGACTTCACCCCTATCTTGATTTTGAGATCATGGGTGATAGGTTATCAACATGCCTGTGCATGTACCCCTTGCATTGAATGGTATGATCTCATTATCAAGATGGGGGAGTTACAGTCCAGTTTTCTGGGTTCCAAAACTGCCTGAAAAAACATCAGGTGAGGGCCAAATCAATGTTATTTTTGTTAGCCAGGCTTGATATAAGTTTAACCTATTGGGTTAATATTAAAATAGGTGAAATTTGGTCTACTTTTTCCTTGGGAGTTCTCAGGCAGTCCTCGGACAGCTATGGGCAGTCACAGGCAGTAATTAGTAGGACCCGCTCCACGTTCAATTTTTGTTGAAGTTCCTCTATCTCAAACCAACCACTTGCAATATGTGTCAAGTGGTCACTTGCGCAGGCTACATGTAGCCCTACATCTACTTATCTTTAGTTCTTAACAGTGGTATCTTGTTGTTCCGGCACAAGTCCTTTCGGCCTTTCAATTTCTGGGTGAAGTCACTTCTGCACTGCTCTATTTACCATAATTAACTATTGATAAGAAACCAATGAGGCTACTAGTAAATTTAACCTTACTGTGAATATGCAACCGGTGCGGTGTATCCCTTGCACTCTGAACAGGGGACCATCACCACAGAACTGTTCATCCCGTTGGCTTTTTCTGGTGGCAATAATGACACTTTACCAGTGTTGCTGAAATAAGCTGCAAAATAGTCAATTAAATGCAAATCTATGAATAAATCATACTAGACTTGCTTTTGCACTGACTGTCAACAATTCATCTACTCCAGCTAAAAAACAAAAAATCTTCATATGATTTTCAAAACTATGACACAAGTTTATCAGTAGCAGTAACTGCTGACATGGCAAAAACATCACTTCTCAGGCACACAGTGTAGGAAATTTTCCTCGCAAGGCAAAAAATATCAAACAAATTTTATATTTTGCTGAACTGCTTGTGAGGACAAAAACTCATGAAAAATTGCCCGCACATAAGAGTAAACTAGCTGAACAAACAGCCTTGAATGAAATTTTGCTCAGCTATTTCTCTCGTGTGCGGCAGGCTTTATGATACAATTCAATTCTTGTAGGTCGTGATTGCATGGGATGTGCCAAGACAGGCAGTGGTAAAACTGCTGCCTTTGCCCTACCAATTCTGCAGACACTCTGTGAAGATCCATATGGTATCTACTGTCTTGTTCTCACTCCAACACGGTGAGTTGAATTGTTGCAACAGAACCAACTCCTTCATCTTTCACTTAACATCTTCATTTGTTACTTTGCAACAGAGAATGAAGATGGAGCTGGTCTGCAGATTTCAAAACTGTGTAACATTTTAAGGAGATATTCTGAAAACAAGGTCTTATGATACTGATTGTAACATAAACATTTGACTCTTGTTTTATTAGAGTAGATGTAGATACAAGCAGTAATTGTAGAAGTGAAGGTGGGTTGTTTATTACATCCACTGGTTCTTTTCATAGTAGAGTAAGACCGTGTAGGAATGAACATTTAACTATGGACATTGCTACCCAATTGACTCCAAACGATGAAATAAACCAAAAATATCAAACAATAAAAATATCAAGAGAGTTAAAAAGTATCAAACATGTTGACAGATGCTTTTATAATGTAAAAATCTTTCTTTGTAGTAGTGATGATTAAGTATTGGCCTTCTTTTGTGAAACTGAATAACAAATATAAAACACAGAATGAGTATATAAATGTGTCTGAAAAAATTGAAAAAATTGTCTCACATCTTCAGACACCTGGAATAAAATTGAACTGTGGAGAAAACTATCCAGTCATTGATTTGTTCAGTTCAACTGCAGGACAAAGGGTTATTTTTTTAAGTTTTCTGAGTGTTTACTGTGACAGTAACCTTGTTCTGGTGGTCTTTGTTTTTTTTATTGCAATGAAAAATTAGTCTTTCAGAATTGGGCAGTATTGTCCGTAGTGCAGTTTGTTTATTGATGTCTTCATTTCGACAATGAAGAGAGCCGTCATGTGACAAATGTAAATGACTCCCTTCTACTTCCACAAATCCTGATTGTGCTCACCAGAAATTTAACAATGACTCTAATGCATGGCACACCAATGTTTGTGTCATCATTTAGACGTCAGCCAGAAATAACGCAACTATCTCCCAGAAATGTTACACTGTTTGAAATCTGATGTGTTGTAGAGTACTGGAATCATCAAGCGTAGGTGTAATTTATCACATATGCAGGAGATATGTTTCTTTTTTATTTATCATAAAAGGCAGACTAAGACAAGTAGATTTCTCTCACAACTCTCCTGCCTCTGCGGCCTCTTGTAGAGATGCAGACTATAATTCAGTGGTGAATAGGTTAAGGAGGATTGAGTACCTTATTTTCTATGGTTGCACCAATAGTACTATTTAAAGGGACAAAGTTGGCCATTTTTCATGAATTTTGTTTGATGCTATATTGTTTGACATGTTGAAAGATAATGAATGGCTGACCATGCATATATTCGACCCCGGTTTTAGACAAATTAAGCGAAACCATCGCGAAAATGAATTAATGGTCATGGCCATTACCGGTAATTCATTTTCGTGATGGTTTCATGTGTCTTGTCTAAAACCAGGGTTGAATGTACCGGTATACTTGGTCACTCATTCATTCAGTATCTTTCAACGTGTCAAACAAAATAAGTAGTATCTCATATCAATCAAAATTCATGAAAAATGGCTGACTTTGTCCCTTTAACAATGATGGCATTTTAATGAATCCTTGCAAAGTGCAAGATATTTAGGTACATTGCAAAAGTGTTACTACAATTCTTATGTCTGTTTCTTTACAATATTTCTTATGTCAGTTTATACATTGATTCAACACTTACAAAAACAGTAAAAGATTTACGAGGGAGTTTACCAAATGAAAGACTGTCACCTCAATTGCAGTGAATTGGCAATTCAAATTGCTGAACAGTTCAGAGTGTTGGGTAAACCTATTGGTTTGAAGGATGCTATCATCATTGGTGGAATGGGTAAGTGTATCTGGTATAGGTATTGTTCAAGGGACAAAGTCGGCCATTTTCTGCCCTTTTTTGATGACTAAAATACCCTGTCAAATCAATGGGTGATCAAAATGCTGATCATAGATGGTGTCGTGGATATATAAAACCATCTTCTTGCTCTTTATGGCAAGGTTCAATGTTTGTTTGAGCTCCCACGCGATTTGAACCAACGGCCATGTTTGAACTCCAGCACATATTGAATATTACTACGCAAAATACTGTACATCATCATAGAGTGCTTGAGTGGCCTAACTGTGACATGCATGGTATAAACTTCAGCATACGTATAAACAAAATCTGCACGTCTTACAAACTACTGTAAAAATGTGCAATTTAGCAGGGCATTTGCTTGTAAGTTTGATGTAACTATCGAATGACATGGACTGTGAAACAGAAATAAAACCATAGACATGATAGACTCAGTGAGTCTATGATAAAGCTAAAATGATGTAAGATTGCTATGGTGATAGTGAAAATAGGTACAGAGTAATTCATTTTCTTTGTGTTTTACCCTGAGCAAATCTTACCTAAATCTTTGATGACTTCCAAGATTTTTAGGGCATTTTCAATTGCATTGGATGGGTGTTTTCAAATATGACATGGACACTTGTTGAACTTGGAAACATCTCGCTCAGAAGTGTGACTGAATGGTGTAGTGTCGGTGACATCATCGTGACACTGCGCTGGATACTGTTGATTGATACTGCTCGCAATGGTTAGTGACCTCTCGATACACAAGATCTGTTCAAATGTTATTGAATGGGGAATATCTCTGTGCATCACGTAATTATTTTTGTCAGTTGAATGACATTTCATACCAAAAGTGAGTACATCGCATTGACAGTGCCTTGAGACGGCAGTAGTTGCCCTTGTTTTCTGGTAGATCATATGGCACTTGGTTTGCTGACTGACAGTGGTGTATCTAAGTTGAATACCGCTAAACAAATGATAACAGGAAATCAGCCATGATTATCTTTACAAATTTTCATTGGTATCGTTGAAAACACAAGATTGTACAATCCTTGAGACATGATGTACCGTACTGACACTGCAGAACGTTTTTGTTTGGACAAAGCCAGGGTTGAAATATAGACTCTGGAGTGAAATGCATTTCTCAGGGGTGAAGTTCTGTATCTTGCCAATGTTTCATTTAGACGTTCTTTAGAACAAATAAAAATGTTAGCATAGGAGTATATGTCTTTGGATTGAAACAGTATTGTATGGCTTATTCACGCCTTTTTGATTATTGACCAGAGGACGTGCCCAGTCAATTAGGAATTTTGCAAACTCAGATGATGTGTTTCCAGCTCCAAGGCACATTTGATATCGTTTCAAAAGTCGATGTCCGCTGATATATTTGTCTGCCAAGCACTCTTCTCCAGATCAGTGCACGCTTTCACTTTTGTATCCATGTGGGCAACCAGTTTACCAGACCGTAGAGGCGAGACTGACTGACACTAGTCCGAGTAGTCTGTTCAACGTGTGTTCTCAGGTGTACGCAGCATGCACTCACTGGTGTTCACCCCAAAATGTTCACGTCATACACCAGTCACCAAAGTATATTGCTTCAATTTTGCGATCTCCACACTCACGTGACAGTCTGCTGAAGTTTATTCCTTCATTTTACTCAGTTTTGATATTTCCATACCCACAGTCTTTAGGCAAGTCTGTATGGAGGTACAAACGAGACGAAAACAGTGCTGCTTGTAGGCATCCGAAATGTCCACCACGAAAATATGCTGTTTTGTAGCAAAGAATGGGATATTGAAGAATAGGATTGGGATGTTGTCAAGGTCTACATTCAAAGCTGACTGTCAAAATGCAGCTGGAGCAAACAGAATTGGGAGTAGGGAATCCCGAAACTGCAACTCTGCATTCTCAATCTAGAGCCATACAATTATATGCATGACCTTTCACTTACTTTGTGTTTTTTTTTTCACACAATGATGCATACAGTGGTGAGCAGTTGAATTGATGGTACAGACTGTTTATTCTTCTGCCGATGATTTTATTCATTGTGTCTAAAACCAGGAGGAAGATATGCATGGTCACCCACTCATTCAGTATCTTTCAACAGTGTCTCGTATCATACAAAATTAATGAAAAATTGCAGAAAGTGGCAGACTGTGTGTCCCTATAATAGTTTTCAATGGGGTTTTGTGTAACCAATCTGTGTCATGACTGTATTAATGTATGAATCCCTAGCGATTTCAATCAGTTATTTACCGAGTGCCTATAACCAAATAAAAAGTATGTTTTCTTCAGAGAATGATTATGCAATTATAGTATGGGTCGACCTATCTTGTATTTCGCACATTGTATAGTGCCAGGGGCTGTTTTGTGGTAATATTAACATACAAAAATTTGTGCAATTTTTTGAAATTAATTTGGTCAGAAACCTTTTAAGTTTTCTATTTATAGCAAAGCCCAGAGAAAATGGCAAAAATTTGCAAATTCGTAACAATTTTAGAAATGTAAAAACTATGGAGGGTGACAAAGTTGACAGTTGATTAAAAGGCCTGTGTTGGCACCAGATTGTCTCATCAGAAAATTTACCCAACAGATTACAATATCAATGGAAAACAAAGGGCTATCACACCTCCATAATCCTCTAACAGACGAGGACAAAGGTGATCCCAGGGATCGCAAAAGGTGCCTTTAAGTGTGGCAGATACGCTATCAGGGACTTGGATATTACATGATTAAACTGGGATTTCAGTTTGCTTTAAGGATTATAGGGTTGTGAAGTGTGTCAGACAGGCTGTCACAATATATATATATATATATATGCTTGAAAAAGGTGTGCTAGTCATACCGAAACGTTGCCGTCAATCAAACCTTGGGATTGGAAATAAGGTAGACTTTGAACATTTGATCTGTTCGTGATATATATATATATATATATATATATATATATATATATATATATATATATATATATATATATATATATATATATATATATATATATAAGGTAGACTTTGAACATCTGATCTGTTTGTGATATATATATATATATATATCAGTGTTCGAAATAACACCTGTCCGGCAGTCCGAGACTGGTTGTTTTTCTGCCGGACTGGTAAAATAAAAAAGTTACCAGTCCGGCGGACAGGTTGACTTTAGCGTGGGGAGTCTTCTTTAAAACTATGTCTGCTATTTTTTCTCCTGACTCCCATTCGAATTTTATGGCAAGACAGTTTTCTTTCCCGTAAATTCATCCTACTCAACAGCGCATAACAAAAATACCTAGGCACATAAAAGTAATCGCAGTATCAGGACTGGTAAGTTTTTGGCAGGACAGGCAACTTTTTGAAGTTACCAGTCCTGGTGACTGGTTGATACTTTCCACGAATTTCGAACACTGTATATATATATATATATATATATATATATATATATATATATATATATATATATATATATATATATATATATATATATATATATACTGTGTCACCCTGCGAGAGTTTATCAGGATTAAAGTAGGCAGCAAGAAAATCAACAATTCATAGCTATACAAATTTCCCACTCCATTTGATTGTTAAAAATATAGTATTGTTCCAAAACTTTCTTAACTTTAATGTAACTGAGTACTGTTGTTATTCAATTCAGACACAATTAAACAAGCAATGGAACTCTCTGCCAGGCCTCATGTTGTGATAGCAACACCAGGTAGATTGGCAGATCACCTCAACAGTTCAAACACATTTAGTCTGAAAAAGATCAAATACTTGGTAAGTCTATTATTTTAAAATATAGATGAAAGTGTATGTTTTCAGTTGACAATAGCACAGTGTTTATCTTCTTCCACAATGCCAGATATTGAAATAAATTGCTTTGCAGTCTTTAGTAAGTTAAGTGGTTTTGATGAGAGAGAGAACATTGTTACCAAGTGAAAAATATCAGCTGATTGTAAATGGCACTGCAATATTATATGATCATCATTATGCAGTATGTAACAATGGAATGACCACCACACACAGCAGCTTGGATGCATGACTGCACAAAAATTGTGTACAGCAGGTGTTGAAGTGAAAGACAGTAGAATTTGCACCTGGTAGGGATCATGGACAGCAAACCTGTATGGCAAATGAAACTCCTGTAATTTCACCTCACCTACCTCCCTCCCATGAACAAAAGTTTGAAGTGTAAAAGTACAGTGATAGAATTAAGATTTGAAATACCCCCAACCATCTTTAACTATTGGTACACATTGATTAAAACTGAACTGCAGACAGGTCTGTGAACAGCAAACGTTTAGAAGTAAACTCAGAACAATGATAGTGTATCATTCAGATACATTATCTCCCTGGCGTACCTGAGGTGTACAGTTAGTGCTAATTTGTACACAGTAATTTAACTGATCTTAAAGGTATGCTGTCACCTGTTCTAATTTTGCCACAGTTACCATGGAAAGAGAAAATCTAACCAATCACAGATTTTAAGCGGGTGGCCACTTTTTAAAAACAGCGCCCTCACACGGGCATTTTGAATACCAAGGAATGCCCCTTTGACTATATATGGACATACTTAGATTACAGGTGACTGTATACCTTTAACTCCTCACCTATGCAATGAGCTTCACTTGTCATAAGCATTTGCCCATAATGATATTTGCAGTTTGTGAATGATTTTGGTGTCTCTTTGAGTGAAATTCCATTTTTTTGTCAAAAGTAGTTTTGTCATCTGTCTTTCTGTTTTCTCTCTTGCCTGAACAGGTCCTTGATGAAGCAGATCGTTTGCTGGAACCAACTTTTTCAGAAGATCTTGAAACTATATTTGATGCATTACCAGAGAAAAGACAAACACTTCTCTTCAGTGCCACACTAACAGATACATTGGAAAAATTACAAGAAGTTTGCATGAATAAGCCATTCTTTTGGCAATCAAAAGCTGAGTGAGTAAATCATATCAAAATCCTAGTGTTTGTGTGGTGAACAGTAACTCCTGAGAAATGTGGGTAACATACATACATGTACTTGTATGTAGAATTGTTCTCCTTAGCTTGATGCTTTGGAAAGCTCTGCCCAAAAGTTTGTAATTTGCATATCACATAAAGCCTTGCTTCTCCTGGTTGACTCATTAAGTGAACTGATGTCAAAGCAGAATCCTGATCCACTCATTCAAATCCCCAACAAAAATCCTATGCAAGGGACAAAATGAAATTTTAATGCTGTATTTTCTCCACTGTGCAAACTTCCATGGTATGATTAACCAGCATTGTGAACTCACTGTTAAAAAGACATTCCATGTACTCAAGAAAGTTCTCTTTTACACTTGAAAGTTAACATAGTACATGCACTGGTAGTTGTATGGGGCTGATGCAGAGAAATTTTAACAAATTTGTAATTTCATTTAAAAAGTTTAGAAATGCCGGTATTATTGGTCAGAGGGCATCCTGCTGACCACCACACTTGCGAGGAGTTGGTGTTATTTTAGATTTTGAACCAAAGATCAAATGTAGGTTTTTAAGGTTTTTTTTGCAAGATACATGTTCATAGTCTTTTTCCGTAGCTTCTCATTTTGCTATAGAATACAGCCCAGTCCTTCTACTTGTATATATGTGCCCTCAATACCCGACTTGCTCTTTGAATCTTTCTCAGGTGGAACTGAGAGTATATCAGTATGCAGCAGAGAATAGAACAGCAATACAAAAAAAGTGCTCTGAGAGCCAAAGGTTTCCTAACCATGTGAACATTTTTGCTATATTCTAAAAGGACTGCTTTGGATGTACAGTACTCAGGTACAAACAAAGTGACCAAGAAATCTCAGTGATATTTTCCACACCACTTTCCTGAACTGAAACACTGTCAGGTACAGAGTGGCTGTGAAATTCATCATGTCACAGTTTGCAGAGTCACTGGAGATGTACCATTTCAAGTTGAAATGACACAGAGGCATAGAATTTGATTGTTGATGTATACGTAGTGTTACTGTAACATGTTGCACTGATACTGGTGTATGAGGTTAATGCTCATCTTGCGTAAACATATGTGCAATTTGTTAATCTTGTAAATCATCAGCACATCATAGAGTCTGTATAGGTGGTACAGATTTCCACACTGGTTCAACTTCCAATAGACTATGACTATAAAGTGTACATATTTCTTTTATACAGACTACGCTTTATCCTTTCATTTCATGTATGTCACAGAGCACCTAAACAAAGGAAAGCAAAACATTTCTATGCCTAATTGTGTCACTCCATCAACCTGAAGATGACTGGTATTGATGATAACTGAACAAAATATGTATTGAAACATTTTTTACGCTCCCATATATGCATATGTATATATGCAAATGGGAGGTATTCGTATAAGGTGGCAAAATGGCGTCTGTGTGTATGTATGTAAGTATGTATGTATGTCTGTTAGTCCGTCCACATCAAAAACTCCTAAACCGTAGCACCTACTGTCTTAGTATTTGGTGTACAGGTGCACCTAGGGGTGGAGATGTGAATTTGTTCAAATGAACATGTCAGTGCCAAAAAATATGCAAATGAGGGGGAAAAAAGGAAAAATCCTGCAAATGGCTAAAACTCAGTAAGCATTGGTCAGATTTGGTTGAAACTTGGTATGCAGATTTCTTTAGGTATTCTAAATTATGTGTGCAAAAAATTTGGATGAGATTTGCATGTTTGTACTTTTAGGGTATTTTTTCCGTTTTTAATCAAAAAATCTTGTTCTCTGAAATTGCTCGTCTGATTGCTATGAAACTTAATATTCATGTTCCTCAGAACTGAATGATATCTAGTGTACAGGTTCCTAGGGTTTATGTTAATTAGATATATTTAAAATTAGGATGAAATCTGCAATTTTGTATTTTGGGGGGCAATTTTTCTCATTTTTGGTCAAAAAATTTGTTTCTCAAAATTTACCAGTCTGATTGCTTTGATATTTAGTAAACCGGTTCTTAGGGGTTTTGTTAATAAGATATATTGAAATTAAGTTGAAATCCGGAATTTTGAATTTTTTGGGCAACTTTTCGAAACTGTCAGTTTTACTGAGATATCTTTCATTTTGTATTTTTAAGATATTGTTTGGTAATTTTATACCTACTGGAAGTAAGAGTATATAATGTGGTGATTTAGTAAGCATTTGATATGGTAAACTGTATTTGGTGTTGATATGCGGAAAAAAAATCCTGGCAGATTTTGAAAAAATTCCAAAGAAATGCCTATAAAAAATTCTGCTAGAGAAGGTATGACAAAAAGAAAAGGTGGGAGAGTGGGGAAAAAGAATGTACAATGGATCGGATAAAAAAGATAATGTACCTCATCGATCTTCCAGACACCATCCCTTATCAAATGGTCCACCCCGATGTATTTTTGTGCACAATTAACCATGCAGTGTATTTTAGTTTAAGATGTCAAGTTAGGTAAGGATTTGAAAGGAATAGTCAAGTTCACCACAGTTTAACTTTATCTCTTGTGTCATCATCCTTGTGTAATTGGTTAAGTTTGTAAGTTGTTCCAGATGTGGATGTACCAGCTGTTCTGGAAGAAAACAATGTTTACTTTTTCATGTAGGGTTTCTGAGTTGATGATTGTATGTTGAAATTTCTCCATGTATCTGGTGTATGGGCAAAGTGTAAAAATTGGTTGCATGTTATGTATTTCAGTCTACATGTATGTCAAATATTGTAAATGAAAAATCAAGAACAGTTTACTGTGTGCTTGTAAAAGATAACATATTTGTCAATACATAAACTGCCTTGCAGATTGATTGTCTTAAATATTATCACAGAAGTAGAATGGAAAAGAACTAATCAAATTGTTGTAACATATTCACTCTCAGTGCCTGTATAGGCCTATACTTAACTATTTTATCATTACATTCAGCTGTTTGTTATATCTTTATCTCTCTCCATGGGCCAAGGCACACTTGGGGTCAATATCATCACTCTGTGCCAGTCTGTGTATGTCAGTCTGTCTGTATATGTATGCCCATGTTTCATACAATTGTTGACTTGTTTTGATAACTATATGGGAGCGAACAGTGATGTTGTCACTATTTTTACTCATCCAATGTTGACTTTTCTTTTGTGTTTTCCCTCAATAGAATTGCTAC
>LD364376.1:18792-32082 GCA_001465055.1 Ptychodera flava | reverse complement strand
TCCCTAGGATGACCTTAGTGAGATAATTTCATACAGTCAGGAAATACTTAATTTTGTATCCATGTCTATAGTAGCTTCAGGGACTTTGGCCCTATGTTTAAGTTTTGGTGATACTCTCACGTTTCAGTGTATTTTGACGCGCTTTGGCCTAGTTTGGCGCCACTGTGAGCTGGGAACGATTGGTGAGTATGCAACGCAACAATGTATCAATTTCTGACAAAAGAATATCGATTGATAATGTTCACTGCGCGATTACGTGGAGACCCTGCGTTCGTTTGCCTCCGTTCTGTGTTATTTTTTCAGTTTACTGGAATTTTCACCGTTCATATTCGCTAAAATTGTGTGTAAATTACGACAACTTTACAGGTATTTGGTCTATACAACTTAAGAGACGCTTACTGACTACAATGTGTCAATTTGAGACCCTTGTTCTGTGTAAGTATATACGTAAACGCCGTCAGATTGCCATTTTATTGTGGGCAAGAGTATATTTCAGTGATAGGAATAAAAAATGAAAACACAACATATTTCGTGAAGAAATTAAAAAATCTAAAACCAGAGGAATTTGTATGTTAATCAAAGAATCCCCATGCCACTTTTCACCATCATTGGTTCAGAATTGAAAAATTTGCACCAGCGAAAAGTGTGCAACCTGTTCGGTACATTAGACGCCATTGTTTTCTATGGAAATCGAGCTTATTTGCCACATCGCAAAATGAAAAATACATCTGAAAAACCCATTGATTTAACTTTTTCATTTCGCTGTTATTTCTTACAATATTGGAGATTACACATCTCATGAATGTTAGCTAAAAGTCTATCATTTTACTTTTTTGAGTTTCTCTCTTATTTTTCTGAAATGATGAGTTAATGATCATTTGGCTGTTGACTGTGTTTTCACCTATTTTTGCACATGACTATTATCACTTGGGTATTTTTGGAATTCCTCATTGAAATTCATGCCAAAATACTATAATGGAAAGGGCAACATGCAAGGGAAATGGAATCTGCAACTCGTTCATAAATACTTTACCTTTGCAGCCAGGAAATTCAGCGAAGTTTTTAACATGACGTGGAAGGTGGATTTGACCTTCTGTAAGAGTACTTCGCGTATGTGTGGCGAAAAGTATTTATTGTACAAAATGAGGGGCTTTTAGGCTGCAGTGTGAGTTATTAATTTTTGACCATTTTCACATTTTGTAAGCTCATTTGCAAAGTTTTGGCAATGCAGACTTCATTTGAACAAAATCCCATCTATAGCCCAGGATGCATCCACACACTAAATACCAAGCTGAAACGTGCAGCGGTTTGCGTGTTTTTGATGTTGAGGGACATACTGTACATACGTACATACATACATACACACATACATACAGACACCACCAACTTCAGCTTATACGCTAACCTCACAATGGTATACCAAATGTGAGCTAATAAAAATTCTTTCCGCATGAAGAATCAATATCGATGCGCGAACTGAACTTGATGAACTGTGACCTCAGAGTAGTGGTTTTCAGCAGCTCTGGTCTTTCTGATAAAGAGTCAGATCTAATCCACTTCTTAAGACACTTGCATACCAAAATAGGTATACCAAAAGTATACCATACCAAATCAAATAGGTATAATTTAGGTATAGTACTGAAATGTACCAATTTTGTTTACATAGTTCAGGTTATATACATGCAAAATAGGCACATTTCGGGTATATACACCTAAATTATATCTGTTTGTTTTGGTAAGGTATACCTTTTTGTATACCTATTTTGGGACACAAGCGTCCGAATGAAGACTACCTGATCAAACCAAAGTTACATATAAGGCATACCTAAATTGCACCATTCATTTTTTAAAAGGTATAACTTTGGTATACCTATTTTTGGGCACTCCAAATCTGCACTACCTGACGTTTTTACCAAAGATATACCTCAGGTATACTAAAATTGTACCTATTTGGTCTGAAAAAATGTACTTAGGTATGTTTTCATTCTACCTGCACTTGGTAAGGGAAAGTAAGTGGTCATACAAATGCATTACACGTCAAACTGTTACAAAAAGTATGCGTTATAAACTTATTAGGTACACGTTCAGGTGAATTACCTTGAATCCCTGAAGTTTTGAAAGATGTTTCTACTCCAGCATTCAGGTCAGTTTCTCCTAAGATATAAACCTTAAATAACATCTTTCCTGAACAATTCTCACTTAATGCAATTTCTACACTCCCAAAGATTTTAAATACATAGGTAAAATGCTTTGCTTTACATTCTAATCATCTGCATCGCTTAGCTTGAAAAATGAAGAGTACATCATGCACTGCAGGAAATGGAATCTCGATCTGCAGGATTATGAATATAATTTATGCTCTTCATAGTTCGTAATAGGGCATTGGTGTTAATGGTATAGATAAAATTCCAGTTTCCTTACAAGGGACAGAGGGCTTAAGGTGTTGCTATAATCGTTCCATGTTGCCTATATACCAGTAATCATTTATTGACTTTACGTTCAAGGGAAGGACAGTCCTAATTCAACAGTGAATGCATTTCATGTGCTAGCTACTTTCTTGTTGCCAAAATGTTCAGCAACAAGCGTTCAAATATATATTAAGATTATTTGAATACATGATTTCAACTTTGGGAAGTGTTCAAAGATGACTTCAAGATGAAGATTATTCTCATCAGACATTTTATTTATTCATGAAACAGCAAGGAAACACTTAGCGCTGGGATCGGAATTTACAGGTGTAAAAAAACATTTGTCATTCTGATCAAACATCAGAACAGGGCAAAAACTGAACGGTCTTCTTGTTTATATAATTGCCAATGCATGAAAGATTGTATGTACCATTTGTTCAAAGTTGTTTTCATGTTATTGATCAGATTTTGTGAAAAAAATAATACATCATTAACAGTCAGTTTGCATGACATAATCCTTCAGTGTATGGTCCCTAGAATAAACAAGTGACCAAGGGGCTGATATAGCTCAGACTGCTGTATTATGTAGAGAATAACTATTTTTGACACATGTTGATGAAGAAGGTGGAAATCTTTGATAGCTTCTTTTGGTGGCAAGATACAAAAAAGGCAAAATTAGCTGTAAAAATACACAATTGAAGATTTCATCATAATTTGAATATATCACATTAAGATCATCCCTAAGAACATGTCAACCAAAGCTATCTGACAAGCAGTTTTTTGAGAATCCAATTTTCTGACTAAAAATGGCAAAAATTGCCCCAAGCAAAATGGCAGATTTCATCATAATTTCAACATGCCACATTAAAATAAAAACCTTGGAACCTGTATACAAATACAAAAGCTATCAGACATGCAGTTTATGGGAAACAAATTTTTTGACCTAAAATGGCATAAATTGCCTAAAAATACAAAATTGCACATTTCATCATAATTTCACTATATCACATTTAGTTCATCTGTAGGAGCGTGTATACCAAATTTCAAAGCTATCAGACCAGTACATTTTGAGTTTTTGACCAAAAATGGCAAAAATTGCCCCAAAGTTACAGAATTGTAGATTTCATCATTATTAGAATATATCACAAGTTTAGTGAGGTCACCCAAAGTGAACTGCATATCAAATTTCAAAGCAATCGGATGTGCAGTGTTAGTGGAGAAGGCAATTGTTGACGGACGGCAGACGGATGGATGACGACGATGGAAAATCAGCCTATTTGATAAGCTCCTCGTCACTGACAGGGAAGCAAAAAAGACCAAGGTTTTTATCAGCTAACCAAGGCTTCTTAAGGGATTAAAGAATCAGATAAACAAAAATGTTTCAGCATTGATGATTAATCAAACCATTAATAGTGTAATTACCTTGAAATGTTGGAGGTTTTAGTGCCGAAGCCAGTGCTTTCAGACCAATTTTACACAACATATCCTCCACCAGTGTTGTATCTGAGTTACTGATGAGACGTTTATCATACAACATATTGAATAACTGGTAGGGAGTTTTGAGTGCATCACGTTCTCGTGCAGTCAAGCAGTTTTTGCAGAGAAGTTTCAAGTCCTCAAGCTTTGCTGTAAATAAAATCAGATAAACAAAAATGTTAACTCTCAAAGGAAAGCACGATGGACACTGGTAATATTTTGTGATCAGGGAGGTAAACATTCAATATTTCCTTATAACTTTGATGAAACATGAACTCTGTACTATATACTCTACGCAGGAACAAGTGTTGACACTGTTAATCTTCATTAGGCAGAACAGTCACTCAGACATTATCATTTATATAATAATGTTTATTCCCAAAAACAACTGAAGATCAAATGTAAATTTACAATAAATCGAATACACAGAAGGAGGGAAAAGGAGTACGGAAAATAGTTGTCCAGCAACTAATCGAGTCCGCCTCCAGCCTCATTAACATATTTTGGCAAAAGAATGTGGGCAAGCTGTTCCTCAGAAACACACGTAATTACATTACAGAAAACAACTCAGAAAAGAAAAAAATATAAAGAAATCAGAAATATATTACAGTGATACATTTCTTTAGACAAGAGATTAGAGATGTTTTCTATATTCACGTTTAAAACTATTTCTATTTGTTATGTTCCATATGATATCAGGTATGCTGTTCCAAGTTTTTGTTGCTGTATATTTTACTGTAAACTGACCTAATCTGTGTTCAGCTTTGGGTATTTCCAGATCATTTCGTTCCTTTTGTCTTGTACTATATGAATGTGAAATTGGAGTAAAAAAGTCATGAACAGTACACGGAAGTCTGGCGTGAAGAGCATCATGAACAAAGACTGCAAGCTGTAATTTATGCTGTTTGTAAATATCAAGTATATCTAGTTTTTTAAAATGTGGTGATGTGTGTTCTGTCCAATTACTAAAGGTCATTGTGCGAATCATCTTTTTTGAAGTACAAATATTTTATTCAAGGTATGTTGGATATGTGGCTCCCCACACTTCAAGACAATAAGTAAGATGGGGAAGAACAAAGGCGTTATACGACAGGACTAAGATCGATTGTGGCATTATGTGACGTAATTTGTAAAATACTCCAGTTAATTTGCCAATTTTCACACAAACCTCATCAATGTGTTGTTTCCAAGAGGAGACTGTCGATAATTTCTCCAACAAAAGAAGCACATTCCACTTTACGAATGTCATTGTTCTACAATTGAAGTGAACCGTGACACTCAATATTTTTTCTACAACTTTTCATGATCATGTAATTTGTTTTTGTGGAATTGATTGTCAGTTTGTTGGCGTCACACCAATTACTCAAATGCCTAAAATCGTCAATAATAGTATGCAGATTAATACAATTTGAACTGTTACAAAATGTGTGGAATAAATTCGAGTCATCAGCATAAAGTCGAAAGTTAAACGCGTCTGATGACATAGGAATATCATTTATATAGATTAGGAAAAGGGTAGGGCCTAAAATTGATCCTTGGGGGACTCCACATGTGATTGTTTTTGCGTGAGAATTCACACCGTGTACACCAACAAACTGACTTCTTGACGATAAATAACTTTGAATCCAGCTAAGTGGTAAACCCCTTATACCATAAAATTCAAGTTTTGCAAGTAAAACATCATGATTGATGTGTCGAATGCTTTTGAAAAATCTATGAATATACCTAGAGTGGGATTGCCATTGTCAATTTCATGAAGTAGATATTGAGAAAGACTGATTAGTGATAACTTTGTACTATACTGTTTACGGAACCCGTACTGGTGATCATAGAATAAATTGTGTTTGTTAAAGAAGAGCAGAACCTGTTTGTTAACAGTCTGTTCGTAAATTTTGCTGAGCACCGGTAAAATGGAAATAGGCCTGCAGTTGCCCATGTCATCTAGATTCCGTTTTTTGTGAATTGGTAGTACCTTAGCAATTTTTAAATCATCTGGGAACACCCCTTTTGAAAATGAAAGATTTATCAAGTGACAAAGTGGCTTGGAAATTTCTTCAACAGCATCTTTGACAAGTTTAACACTAATGTTATCATGGCCACTTGCTTTCTCAATATCAAGTGACACAATGATATCCCTTACTTCAACCTCAGTTACAGGACGTAAAAAGAATGACTGTTGATTACGGTTCTTAAAGTACTTATTAAAATCTGTTGCAGTAGAAGTATCAATACTCGATGCTAAATTCTCTCCTATATTAATAAAGTAATTATTAAAAAGTTCAAATATATTTTGCAAGTCAGAAGTACTTTCCATACTACTATCGGATGCAACATGAATCTCATTTGAAATCTTAAGATTCTTTCGTTTTTGCTTACCCAAAAGTTCATTTATTACACACCACATCTCATTACTATTGTTACTCTTTGTCATGAAAATCTGTGAATAATACATTTTTTTGGCTTTCTTCAAGATATTAGTTAAACAATTTCTATCTTTCTTGTATTTGCTATAAAAAGGTTCCTTGAACCCACCCTTGATTAGTTTCTTATACATATTATGTTTAGCTTTTATTGATTTTCTTATACCAGGGGTATTCCAAGGTTTGTTTTTCTTTTTGTTTAACTTGCTGAATGACTTAAAAGGGGCGTGTTTTGAAGAATAATTGAGAAATTTTGTCGAAAAGTTTCTATAAGCTAAATTGACATCTTGACAAGAGATAACATCGTCCCACGTTTCTCTTCTGAGGTCATTTGTAAAGATATCCTTGCTGTAATTTGAAAAATCCCTTGACAAAACTCGCACTTTGTCTGGTAGTGATAAACAAAAATTATTAAAAAATACAAAAACTGGTATGTGGTCAGAAATGTCAGCATAGAGAACACCATCATCAATGCTTCTGTCACAGAGATTTGTATAAATATGGTCAATGGTGGCCTGTGAATAACTGGTAATCCTAGTTGGATCTTGAATGACTTGCTCATAGTTTAAACAATGGAGATTGTTCAATAACCTGTTAGACATACTTGAAGACTGTTTGATGTTGATATTAAAATCACCAACTAAAACACAACCATGGTATTTGTGGTTTATCAAAGGCAAAGTATTTTCAAGGCCATCTATAAATAACATTTCATCGTCACTTAGTGGTCTATAAATTACCAACAATATACTGTTTGCCTTTGTCTTTAAATTCTAACCATAACGATTCTGCATAGGGTACTGAAATTTCGTCACAAATATTATATTGTATAGATGTATGTACATAGATCCCAACACCTCCACCTTTACAATGACGTCTACACCTTGTTTCCAATGTGTAGTTCTCCATGTTGAACATACTTTTGTTCCGAATCTGCCATATTTCTGTGAGAGCAATTATAGTCGCGCCAGCGGCTTACTGACTACGCATGCGCTTATTCATAATATACTATGCGAGTAACCGGAAGTGTACCCTTCATGGGCGCCGCCATGTTTTTTTGAGTACTCGTAAATAAACAAAAACGAAACAAATTACCATTATGTAACATGCCTTTTATAAAATATACCTCTTTTATTAGCCAGTAAATGCTATTATGCACCTTGTTGCTGATACAAAATATCGTTAATATAGATAAAGGGAGAAAACTGTCGTGCATATGAACGAGAGCATACGCAAAGAATGCTGGGATTGAATTATAGAAGAGCGCCCCCTGTGTCAATAATTAGATTCAAAAATTGCCAGTTTTTAGACGGAACGCTATAGTTTTCAGCTTGCAAGTGGAAGGTGGGCAGTGCGGTTACCATTGCAATGATAATGATTGCATAAAACGTCCCTTGTTTATCGCAATAGGCTGTTATCATTGTAAAAAATGCCAATTTTTGTCCAAAAGTTTTACACGCTACAGAAAATCTATTCCTGCCCTGCTGCAGGGTTTGACGTCGTGTACGTACGTGAACTGCTTTCATCAGAGGGAAACTGGGCATAGTTGTCATATAAACGTTTATGAAGTAACAATTACAGTTTATCATGAATCAATAAAAATAACATTGCCAATCTTTAATAACCCCTGGCGCGACACCAAGGGCTGAGCCCTATATAATATTATTAAACTTATGAATGATACAATCCTCAAAAACCGACTTAAAATTGTCGACATTTTTGTTCAAAGACCTGATATTAATGTGTGACACAGAGAAAAAGTTCTCTCTGTTTGAAAAAGTATCACTGAATTCTGTAATGGAGTAAGAATGACTAGATATCTGATAAAGATTCGTGTCTAATATGTGCATGGTATTTGTATAGTTTGAGCATGACTGTTAAGTTTCATCTTATTTTAACCATATCTGCCTCATTACGAATAATGACAGTCTGCATACCTTGTTCCTTTTTAACATAGATATATTGTTGTTATATGTCCATAGGTATTTGTAGTGTAAACTCTTCCTCTTGACATTCACTTCATTTGTTCTTTTGTTGTGAATTACATTGTTCAAACGTTGTGGTTCAGCCATTTTGTATTAAAAGTCAGCAACGTTATTCATGTGTTGTCTGTGTAATAACTTGACCATCACATGGTGTCAGCAGCAAGTGGTACGTCAGCTAATGAACTCACAACCAGGTTCAACTAGTCAACAGCATACATACAGGTACACAGCAAAACTTGCGTTCAGACTCGGCTGGTTTTTGACGGCATTTAGACGAGTTCAAGTCGCGTCCGAGACGCGTCCAAGACGCATTGAAAACACGACCCTTGCAGCTCATTATCTCACAATGGAAAGAAGGTCATAAATGCCCTTTGTTATGTAAATACAATACTCCATTACGTCGCGTTTTTGTCCCGCTCTAGACGCTCCAATATGGGATATTGCGTAAAATAGCGTCCACGTTACACCCGACAGCACCCTTGTCGCAACTTTGTTCTGCAGTTTTTTCTAAAAGTTTCCATCCAAATTGCAAATTGCCAATGCTCATCGACAACTTGGTTGTTAGGGACTCACCATGACCAGAAATCCGCTTACAATTCACTGAAATATCGCCTTATTTCTAGCTTCAACCGACATGACAACCCGGAGACCGCCATTTTGCTGGCGAATGTTACTACAGTGACATAGGGGTGACCTCTCAACTTGTATATCGGTACACAAACTGAGAGATTGCTGGCATCCACACCCCATGAACAATCACAGATCTCAGGACTGAACTATTTTTTTCCCAAGTTAAAGTTTGATTTCAGTTATGTGAGACTGGCAATGTCCATAGGACGAACGATGGTCATCGATATCACACGATGAATTACTCCGTTTGTTTTTATAAAGTTGAGAGGTTACCCTTACGTCACTGTAGTGACATTCTGCAGAGAGCCTCGAACAAGTTTTTCGCCAGCAAAATGGCGGTCTCCGGGTTGTCAGGTCAGTTGAAGCTAGAAAAAAGGCGATATTTCAGTGAACTTTATGCGGATTTCTAGTCGAGGTGAGTCCCTAATAACCAAGTTGTCGATGAGTGTTGGCAATTTGCAATTTGGATGGAAACTTTTCGAAATATCATCGAATAAAGTTGCAACAATGGTGCTGTCGGGCGTAACGTGGACGCTATTCTACGCAAATTCCCATAGCTGTGGTGGCGGGGTTAAAATCATAAAAGTGAAAACCAGCCCACAAAAGGCAGTAATCCCGTCTGAAAACACCACAGCTATGTACCCACAGCAAAATCAATACTAAATACGGTCGTCTCGCAGTCACATTTATTCCGCACCATATGGAGAGAGTTAGCACGCAGCAGCTACGGTATTTTTAAAAACCCAACGATCTCATTCTCATTTCAGTAAAATAACGTGACAGTTGTAAATGCAATTCATGTCATATGCTTAGGTCGAAAACATTGGTGCAAAGTAAGATAAATAACCCGCGAAATTATCGAGAAAGTGAAGATTGCATCGTCATTGAAAAAGCATGGCCGCCATGCACGTCATGTACGATGACCGACTCTGCATGACCTAACACATAACGTTGTAATAAAAGTGGCCATATTGTCGATTGAAGTAATTTCGAAAACAACTTCAGTGATAAATATTTCTTCTAAAATGAATCAAAAAATGACTTGGCAAACGAGGTTTAAATCTTCTTTCTTTTCCCTTGTTTGAGATCATGACAGAAGCATTTCATTTTAGGCCTAATGTGAACGTAAACGAAATTTACCTTTGGCGGAATCAACCATAGGCAGGCTTTATGCCGCTTTGCTGTCAGATTTTAACCCAGGCAATTTCGCTCACTATCAGCGAAAATACCAGATCGTGTTGAATTGACATTACAATTGAACTTTAGCGTACGTGTGAGTGTATTGGCTTACATGAAAATGCGATAGACGATGATGCATTTACGTTAGAACGTCCATGCTCGATCATATTGTTTTTGTTCTGTCAGTGTAAATTACGAGATTGATGGATGTTGACGGACATCATGGGTGCGTTTGGTCCTGACATGCATGTCGTTTCGATCTCCTTTTTACTGTGCAGGGGAGAATGAATTACGATCCTCATGGGTTTCAAATATGTCAAAATATACGAAGTTTTGAGTGGATTTACGATTTCGTTTGTAAAATTACGAGTGAAAATTTCAGCTTCCCATTTCATCGGCGCGACCGTGCAAGAAACCTCAGTCTCCTACAATCTGATTAAAATCAGATGTAGAGTACGGCGACGTCTCTGTACTTGCACGGTTTTATCTTGCTGTCGCCTCTCACTACATCTGACCAACTCCCATAGAAGGTCGCGTTCAAATCTCGCGCTCTGACGCAGCCAATCAGATTGCACGTTACGCGATCGCGAGGTCCAGTGCGTCGATGCAATGTCGTGTTCCCTTCTTGCTTTTTATATCGCTGTAAACATCCTATCGTTGTTCAAAATCTACAGCGAGAAGTACACAACACGACGCACTTTCAAATTCCAGTCTAGAAATTTTTGGCCGCTCAGCTGTCTTGTACACATTGTACTGGAGTGTATAAGTATTAAACAGTAGAGCTGAGCAGCCAAAGTCGTTCACTGGGCGCTGCTCACTGTATGCACTGCGTACGATGCTGTGTGTTCCCGGCGTATCTACGGCCTGCTCCCACCATGTACCACAGCCCTGCCGATAGGCGGAATATATACAGTGACCACTGTCCCGATTTGGACCGCGCACGAAAAACTACCCTTTCTAACTACTTTCGGCCCAAAACAGCTCAATTCCGATGTATGTCTACCCGAGTCACTCAATCGCTCACTCACAGACTGCAACAAAATTTGAACCAGAGAGGTCGGCCAGTGCAACTTGCAAGCCCTGCGTAAACTGTGTAGGCCTACGCCGGAAACGCACAGACCTGTACGCAGGGCTAGGCCAGTGCCCGCGGCGACCAACTCGGCCAGTGGGAGAGGTCGGCCACTTACATACAATTGCATACATTTTCTCTTCACAGTCAACAGATGCTTTTATACGCACGCCAATTTTAGTATTTTGATGTATATTTTGTTGAACATTCAGAAAAACAACGAGAAGACGTTCCACTAAATTGATCGGCCTCAGCGTTTCTGCAGATCGCGAGTCGAGCGTACGATCGAGAGGTACAAATTGGCAGCAGGCCCTAATGACGACGACGTTGATCGTTGGATGAATCATGGAGGTAGAAGGAGAGACCTCCATGGATGAATAACGATTTAGGTTATGGTTTGACGGGAGTAAATCGTACAAGATGTACCACACTGTGCGGCATGCGGCCGATGTCATCTTGTAGTTAGGGGAGAACCATTTGATTTCTGGGGGGGTATGGAGGATTTTGAGAAAAAAAAAATTGTCACCAGGTGAGAGAGAAGAAAAAAAATTGATCCTGTCATGGCCTGAGAAAAAAAAATTGTCATAACAGACAGAAGAGAAAAAAAAATTGTCACAATGCACCAGAAATAAGCAAAATTTGGAAACCTTATTCTCATGTATTCTTTGCCGGCGCGCCGCCACAGGCGGCGCAAATGTTTTACCACAAGCAATTCTTATGTTTCTTTTACCAGCACTTATGATATAAGCATGCACTACATGGGTCTACTTTACACCTCAGTACACTCAATGTTTTCCTTTCATTTTCTGACCCAAGAAATCATATTTCAGGATTTCTGTTGCTATATCTCAATAGCATAGGCACTATCTAAAGGGGACTATTTGACTTCTGTAAATTGTGAAAATTTAAAACACAAGACAGGAGTCAATAAACTAGTGTTAAAACCAATATTATTTTCTCAATATGAATTTGTTAGAAAGATGTACCTTGACAATTAAAAATTGAGGAACAACAAATATGATGAAATACAATGTGTGAGCCTTGTTTTTCTGACCACAAACACCGGATCGCAAACATACCATATTCAGGCTTTTCATTAGAAGCTGGCAGCTGGAGAAATGACACAAGGAGGTCACAGATTTTCCGTTCCTGTATATTCATTTGTCTTCAGTCTCTGGCAAACAGAACTGTTTTTCACAAATTGTATTGTCATTGTTTGGTTGTTGAATATTGTGACTCAAAAACTGATCATGCAAAAAATGTAAAAAATATCAGTGTTCAATGTCATTTTCAAACAGTTTTACCGAGTGCAAAATAAAATGAAACTCCTCTCAGATTGCACCATTAAACACATCAATTTCTCAAAATTTCCCCCCTCTCGTGCTCTCTCCCCTTGGGGTATTCTAATAGTTTCACTTAGTAAACAAATTAAAAAAACTCTCAGATTGCACCAGACTGCACCATTGCACACATCAATATCTTAAAAAATTCCATGTAAGATAGGGGAAAGCCCCTGTGACACTTCCCCCTAAGCCTCTCTCATGTTCTCCCCCTGTACTTTCAAATTCTGCCCCGTCAGATATCCTAGTGAAAACCCTGTCATAATATCCATCCAAATTAAACAATATACTATATGGTTAGACACTGCGTGATCTTTTATATTTTTATTTTATTGTGACTTTGAATTTCATTTTGATGTGTTCACCTTTTTTGAACCATCATGAGATAACTGATGATAGTATGTTGTGGGTTCGAATCCGATTGAAAACTATCCGTATAGTCTAGCAGGGTACATCAAGATTTGAAAGGTCTTTACTGTTGCTATAATTACTTGTATTGGTATTTAACTTTTCTAAGTGGGGAATGGTCAAAATTTCAGAGTTAGAGAGGGAGGTTACTTAAATTCATCATGGTTGGTGAAGGGGGGAGGGTCACTCGAAATTTCGGAGTTTCAGGCCGTCAAAAATGACGGCTCCCTTATATACAACACATTACAAACTTGATGACCAATAAAAAAAAAATTTGCACTGCTACTCCATTTGGAAAAAAAAATTGATGCAGGTCTGACAGCAGAAAAAAAAATTGCTGTCACTCTGACAGGAAAAAAATTGCTCCCATACCCT
>LD364371.1:23275-35369 GCA_001465055.1 Ptychodera flava | reverse complement strand
TTGGTAACCACAGTGTCACCATTATTTACATAACTATCACGTGACAGGTAATTTTCATAACCTTTCAAAAATCGGGTTTCCCTGTTTTGTCTCAATACTTCACAATATCTGACTCAAACTTTCTGGAATGCAAGCTGTCACAACGCTTTTCCAAACTGTGTCTCAGATTTTTTATATCGTGCTTATTTTTTTAGAGCACAATTTTAAAGAAATTAAATAGGTTAAATTCACCGCTTTGGAAGTATTTCTGGCATAAAAATTATTCTAGAAGGTTAAAATAATTCTGAGACACGCTTTGGAAGATCATTTAAACAGCTTGCACTCAAACAAATTTCAGTCTTATATCTCAAAACATTGAAACAAAACATAGGGAAAACCGATTTGTGAAAGGTTATACAAATTACTTGTCACGTGATAGTTATGTAAACAATTTTGACACTATTGTAACCAAAATGGTCCCCTAAGTCTTTCTAAACATATATAATTTACAGGGGCTCAGAGCTTATTAACCACTAGAGAATTGTTAGCTTAAAAAGGTCAATTTCTTGTCTTGGAACCTTCAGTTGTGCTCGCAGAGTCTGTGTTGCTTCACATTTTTCACATTCAGCTCAGTTTCTTTGATTTCAAACATTTTCTTTGAAAGTTATCGACATGTTATTTGCGTTGTATGAATTGAAAACCGAGACGGATCCACCGGTCTCCAACCCTCGAGTGATGTTTATCAATAACCAACGTTTGGCGACGCACAAATTGCCTCCTTCGGGGTATACACTGATAAATAAAAGAAGAAAATACAAAATGGTAAAAACTACCAAATGAAGTAAAAACGAATAACACTAAATGTTAAAATCAGAAACAGTTAAAAATCGGCATGAAAAATAACAAACACGCAGATGTCATAGTAAAGGTATGACAAGTGATCATGATGTGAATGAGGTTACGCATGTCATGGGAAAATTAGCCTGTGCGACTGTTTCTGTGCACAGCAGATCTGCTGTGCACAATCTCAGCGTTTTCCATGGGCCGAAATTGTAGGGAGGAAATAAACGCTCTCTAGGACACCAATGTAAGTATGGCCACATTGGTATCTTTGAAAGTACCAAAGTATTTGTTACCTCCTACAAATCCGAGAACTGTAAGGCTTAACGATTTTTACAAACACGCCCTGGCACATATGTGGATGTGGCGAGATGTTACAGCAACTCGCCCGTTTCGTGGAAAAAACTTACAACTTACATTGAAGCATTCTTTCTGATTCATGAATAGGCCCTTAACCCTGTCAAACCTTCCGGTTGTAAAATGTTCAGAATTCCGTCGACTCTTATCTGTATTTATGACCTCTTTGTGGTAGACAAAACTATCTTTCTCAAATAACTGCAGTTCAGTCAGGGTGCTTATTGATGCTGTCTTTCGAGGTCCACGACGTAAGGATACACGTAAAATTCTGCAAAACAGAATTTCGTATAGGTATAGCAAGAGTCGGCAACTTTGACATAAGCAGGGTGGAATAAAGGAAATATTTTCTTTTTCTAACATTATTCCCTCTATATTGCTTCAGGACATCCCCAACGGCGAATGGTGTAACCTGGCCTTTACCTGGCACAGGTATCTCGGATTTACAGCATATCTCACCGCTAACGAGATGTCACCGACCTCGATAGGCACCCTGTCTAGTTCAAAATACGGACGGTCACACATTATAATTCCTTCTGGTTCGACGAAACGACACCGACTTTACGATTATCAAATGGCTGAAGTGAACAAACGAGGCGCACAAATTGAATACGCCCTACTCCATAGTAAGATGCGCGACTGATGGGTTGATGTAACTTAATTTCCCCATTTGAAAAGGACCGCCATGTGTGACTCGAACGACGTTTAATCAAAAGCTCATCAAGGTAAGATGGTACGGAGAACTTTAAAAGTAATGCGAATAGTTAATTTTATATTATTTAACAGTGAGCCATGCAATGAAGGTGACGAAGAATAGGAGTAATGTGATCACTTTTTCCCAGTCTTCCTGGTGACAAGTCGAGCTGCCGATTTTTGAGTTGTTTGCAGTTTGCGTATTTCAAATGAAAGGAGACCAAAAAGTAAATTGTTGCAATAAAAAAGTAAATTATTGCACGCGAGATGTAATGAAAGTATGTATAAGTTTCTCAGTTGAAGGCTGATCAAATACATTACAGATTTTACTAATCTTCCAAAGAGCATGAGAGGCTGATTTACACACATTGACAACACGTACTGACATACTGCCACTAGAATCCATCGAGACAAGATTGCGAACAGTGTTCGATGAGTGAACGATGACATCACCTATTTGGATATCACTACGAGGAACCGGGCCTACACCTGTAATGTTTGAAGGAAAATGAATGACTTCGGTTTTACCATCATTGAGAGCGAGCATGTTGTCTCGCATCCATCCCCTGATTTCATTAGCACAAAGCTCAATTGAAGTTATCGAACTCGATTTACCTCACAATTCAAGTTAATGAGTTTTAACACAAATATAAAAGGTATAATAATATTATAATATTATAATATATTATAATATTATAATATATTATAGGTATAAAAGAGCTTAGACAGTGATTTAAATTGCAAGAGTCAGAAGACACGACTGATGGTAAACCACGAGGTATTCTGCGATCATAGACTTGAAAAAGTTAGCGAAAATATTAGGCAACTCAGAAATTTCAATGTCAAGGAGCATGATCCATCAAAATTAAGGGGCAGACTTGACATTTTAGGGGGTAGTCACTGTTGATGTTGATGTTGATTTTGCCTTCCTAGGAAGCGCTTCCCCGATATCATTACGATCGTCACCGAGTTCAGTTTTGTCGACTATGTCGCATGCGCACCCGTACTAATATCGACATCATCACGTTTGTCAGCTTGTGATGTGCTCGGCTGCTCTCAATCTTCTGTCGATTTGTCACCCACAGGTTTCCCGACTCAGAATTTGACGTATTTATTCCCTTGCACACGAAATATGCGCAGATTAAACGATTGTGTTTTATTGCGATCGAGATCGATCGTCACCGCAGCTTGCCTACACAAAAGCTGGAATTTTCCATAATTCCCTCATTGATACTGTGTTTCATGTTCTGCTTTCAAACTTAACCGCTACCGAAACATGAACATAAAATTGCTCTAGTATCCATGGAGACTGAACCGCAACAATGTCGCAGGCTGTTCTTTTCGATGCGTACACTCTACGTCAAGCATGTCACCAAAGCTGAATGACAGGTGATTTGTCTTTTCCGAGGGAGTATGACTAGAAACAACATCAATTCACAGGTCGCTATGCGCTTGGGTCACCCTTACCGTTCTTTGCTTGATGTGTTTGGTGCGCGATTTCTGCGTTATCAGTAATTCTCCCAGGGCAGACAATGACTCGAAATGCGCAATTTGCGCAATCGCGCATTCGAAAGAAACCCTGTTACTTCCTATCATGTCATCAATAACGGTAAAAAGTGTCTTTTGATCAGCATTCTGGATTCTTTCTCGGAGGTATTTAGAGTACATCTCATGTAATTTACCAGAGTATGCAGAACGAGCAGCTTTGAAGATGTCCTTACGTACGACAAGTCCTGTTGTTTTCCATTTTCTTTCTAACCGACGCAATTTCTTCCGTCCAGCTCAACAGAGTACAAAGGAGCTCGTTGCATGTAAATGGAAACTTTGGTAACAGAAGGAGTAACTTTGTCGATCACAGCACGAAGTAAATCATTGTAGTTTTCAGCCAAATGAGTAGCACTCTCGTCATCTGAAGGCAATATAGATAATGAAGATGATAGCTTTCCCTCATAAATTCACACTTCCAATTCTTCTTGACGTGCGCATAATTGTAGGTTGTAGCGGTGCATTTAACATGATGTTGAGAATTGTAGAGATGCGTGATCAGACGGTAGCAGTATTTCGTTGGCGATTGTAGAAGTAAAAGTGTCCGACGATCTGGTGATGACGAGGTCCACTGTGTGTCCTTTGTCATGTGTGGAAAACTGGACATGTTGTTCTAGTCCAAATGAGTTCAGACAGTCAACGAATTTCAGGGCATTACGATCATGAGGGTCATCAACATGGATGTTGAAATCCCTGACGATAATTAGATTACCTTTTGCATGTAGAATAACTTTCAGCAAATGAGTGAATTCAATAAGAAAATCTGACACAGTATGCTGGCAGGAGTTCGGGGGGGGGGGGCGATAAATCACAACTAGACGAATTATTGCCGATAAAAGGCGTACGTTAGCATCAAGAAAAAATCAAGGAAAACAAGCTTTAACGGTGTCATCAAGAACACTGAAGCAGGTTTCAGTTACGATGAAAAGATCAGTGCTATTCTGCCAAATGGAGTCAGCAACTGCAGGAAGTTTCTTTTCAATGGAGCGAGCATTCCATAACGTGCAAGATAAATGCAGTTTGGAAGTCGTGCTCGAAATCTTACGCACCTGTCTGAGCTTTGACTTGCTAACAGATGGAGATGAGCAAAGGCGAAAATCATAAAAGTTCTGGTGAAGGAAGAAGTTCACAATCATTTTATTTTGCAATGTATCCTTCCAGTACGTTTTCCTCTAGGTCTTCTTCGACGAATGAGTTGTGTTGAAGTCGGCGTGTAGCCCTTCAGGGCGGACTACCTATGGACCTTTGAAACGCCAACTAACCTCTACTACTAGGGGACGTACAGATCCAGCGACATTTCATACGTAAAGACAGAGCATAGGAAAGGCGATATGCCCCGATGGGTCGACTGGTTACACGCATTTTGGCCACATTACGTGCCTTTCCAACCCATCGACGTGCAACAACGGTTTAATTCGATGTCGCCATGTGAATAAATCTGAGGGACATCCCCAGTATACAGAGTAGGGGTATCTATTGGTCGGTGCACATAAGGAAGGTAAATTACTAGAAATACTGCTGGTTTTTGTAATCTTGTTCCGCTAAACGTCAAGTACGTATAATCAGACTGTTAACAATTCACAGCTGGAAACTCGGTGTAGACAGACAATTTAAACCTTTTACGCTATCATAGTGAAGAAAATTCGAAGTGACTGCCCTTGACAATCAGTCATTGGAAAATCCTCAACATACGTATAAGGTAGTAAATAGAGCACTCTCCCAGCTGGCATGGGCCAAACTATCTTTTTAGTTGCCCGATGCAGGCTAGTCAGAGCAGTACTGGCAATGACGTGGTCTGAACTAACAATAAAGCACAAGGGACAGTCGACAGTCATTTGGTATTATAACGCGCAAATTAATCAGGATGTAGCATCGTGCTTCTGTAGCATTCATGATTCAAATCACTTGTTGAGTCACAAGTGATCACATAAAAAACAACTGCATATATCCGTAATTGTATACTGTAAACCTGTAGACGTTCATTCTATTCCACACACAAATTTGAAAAAGATGACTAATATAAACTGTATTGATTTTCTTCCCCTTCCTTTGGGAAAAAAAAGATGAAAATGGCTTCGTCGTCCTGAAATTGTCGCTGATCGAAGTGATCGTTGGAGACGGTTCCAAGCAATGGAAGGTTGGAATCAGACAAGAACATATTTCTCCTTCAAATATAGGGAATACTTTGCGTTCATTTGGTTTTCATTGATGGTTTGACCGTCAGTATCATATGCACCGAGGTTGCTAAGGAAACTGGAAAATCGAACAACCATTCTCTATGAGTAATAACTAAAGGTTCACACTAGACATCGTGTCGGGGACCAGAACAAATGGACGTTTAAGGCTGCCCAAAATGATCAGTGAGGGCGCACGATTTTGGACCAGAGTCCTGTATAACTTTTGAAAAAATTGTCCTTCTTTCACAGCGGCGAGTAACGTACATTTGGAACCCCAACGACATATATTCCATGGCGTTTTTATAGACCAATGTCAAAATGACTTTTAGTCTGTTTTTCCTGGTAGAAACACCATAAATGGCGGTTGGAACACAAGTCGATGTGATCTTCATAGAAGTTACAAAACGCAGACTATAAGTCACTACTACCACCTGACCCACAAAGTAGCACATATGTAAAATCATCCTTGGTGAACTTCCCCTTTAATATCATTTGTATACTTTTAACGCGTGCTTGGAAATGTTGTGTGCCAGTGAAAAATAAACTAGAAAAAATTGTCTCTTTCCTCCAGGAACAGGGGACAGTCAGAATTGTTTGTATTTTTTTAGATTTTACTTCTTCTCGAGAATTAGCCACATGCAAATAATCTTCCCTTAGAATTTTTTTTGACTTATTGACATTTGCAGTGACAAGCCCAAGATAAACTGTGAAATCTGATAGGAAGTAAACCACCTCCCTTGTCGGGAGACGGTTGCCAAACAATGGAAAGAATAATGTGTGAATGGATAAAAAAAAATCACACCTGTGCAGCTTTGGACATCTTCTTTTTTCGTTTCACCTTTGAATATGATCCAATGAATGTGTTTGTTCAACACTTTGCGGTTACGGTAAAGGCAAATGTTGCCGGTTGTCATTACTTTACAAGCATGTCATAAGTCTATGCAAATAAGATGACCCAGGCCTATCCACAACACAATTACTCAGTACATTTATACATCGAGGCAAAAGGTGTGCATACTATGGAAGATGACCCAGGCCTATCTTAAGTACAAATACATGTAAACGGCATGCCATGAAGATATCCAAGGCCTGTCCACAATACATACATGCAATGGAAGATGACCCAGGCCAATCTGCAATAGACATACGTGTATACACTATGGAAGATGACCAAGGCCTATCATCAATACAAATACATCAACACATTCTTTGTATTGATTGTAAGCCCGGGTAATCTTCCATAGTGTATATATGTATGTGTATTGCGGATTGGCTTGAGTCATCTTCAATAGTTTGTACATGTATTTTTATTCTGGATTGGCTTGGGTCATCTTCCATAGTTTTTACTTGTATTTGTATTATGGATTTCCTGGGTCATCTTCAATAGTTTGTACATGTATTTATATTGAGGATAAGTCTTGGACATCTCCAGTAGTGTGTAAATGTATATGTATTTGTATTGAGGATAGGCCTTGGTCATCTTTTTGCATAGGTGATAATATTTGCATGAAGATAGGCCCGGGACGTCGTCCAGTTGAAGATTAAAGGCGGAGCCTCCCTTTAAAAGGATGCGAAGCTATGGCCGTGTTCATTGTGAAAGTGGACACCAAACAGGCAACATGGGGGCACACACTCCAGAAAATGCCACTTTTTAGTTTTTTCAGGTCGCAAAAACACAGAGAGCTTGCCAAGCGGTCAGCGCGAAGTTGCTGCCGATCGAATCCTGTGGTTATATTCAAAGTCTAACGCCACTTGAAGACAATTTTTTCTGAAATTCGAGCGTTTGTGGTGGGGAATCAATGACCATTGGCGATTTGAACTGACCGTCAATCAAACGCTTGTATGAACTCTGTTTGCAGGATTAGCAAAAGGCGCCAAAAGGTTGAGATCAGTTTGTGTTATTAATGTTATAGAAATCAAACATCGTACTGGCCAAGTGTTTGACTGGGAGGAGAACTCCACTAATGCGAGAACCTGGGATTGAAAAGTGCGGCTTTAACAGCGCTAAAGTGGACCCAGACTGAAAGATCGGATGCTAGAGAGCGCCCTCGCTCGACGGATCTTTGTCTAGTTTGGGATCGAGTGGTACTCTCTGTACTATGCAAGTAACAAGACCCACACGCAATAAATACCTGTGATCGCTTATGTAAAACAAGGGACTGTCAACTGACTACCTGACGACTGAAAATGTTAAAGTAATCTCTACACTTTACAACACAGGTCAAGTTTACGAGCAAATGCCGTTCTTCCGCCATTACTTGGCATAACGTGGATATTCGGTGACCTCTACGTCGGTGAAGTCCGCCCTGTTCTCCGTTCCTTTTTCGTGATATTTAACTCATTACAGGTTGGTAAATTTATCACAGGTGATTTCTATTGAAATGTTGAGATCAATGACGCTGAACGTTGATTAACATGAATCTCAATATCAATAGCGTATAGTATTGTCTTTAAGCTAGCGTATTGTATCTAATCTGACATTCATGTTTGTTCTTGTTGTGCCTTGAATAAGCTTTTATTATGTATATTTCTCTATTTACAGCACATGCGCATCGGGCAGAGATATCATGACTCCAAAACTTTCACAATTCGTTTCTGATCTACCCCTCTTGGGGGCTTATTTTAAACTCCTGGTTTGAGAAAAACTTTCAGTCTTAGTTTTTTCTAAATTGGCAATTTTATTTTCTCGATATAGTGAACACAGGAATGGCGACAATTTTTAATTTGATATATTCGTAAATTTGGGTAATTTGTTTCTCTATTACTAAATTTGCACGGTAATCCCCGATATTTTATTCTTTATTGGTGAGAGAATTGTCAAAAGTTTTATTGAGGAAAGGATGGTTTGAGCAAGAAAAGTTTGTGTCTTTCACTTTCGAGGCGCATACTGCTTTGATATTATAATTCTGCTTTCTTACATATTTATTTATATATATCTTTATCGTTTACTTTGACTTTCAGGGTTTATCTATATTCTTGCTCCACGGTCTAGGTAGCACCGAGGTATGAATATTCTAACTTTTCCAATACATTCTTCCAAACTCATCAATATCGAGTTTAACCCTTCGTTAGCTGTAAGTTTTGATGCCTTTCCAGTTTTTTTGTTCTGTTTATAAAATACAGTTTCTTGTATGATGTTCAACTTGTCAACATAGCTGTACGTGTGAAATGTTGAAGGTCATAGTTTGCAACAGAATTTTAGTCCGGACTTGAATTCATTTGTCGATAATAAGACTGGACAATGTGCACAATGCGTTGTGTTCAAAATCTCACATTTTGAAATTCAACATGCCGTTAGCAAATATACCTGCGCTGTCACCTTAGACAGGAGACGAAAACAAAATTACATGTTTCCTGGAACAAAAAGTGAAAGCATCAAGAACTACAATCACTGCCCGTTTAAAACCACTTGCGCAAGTGTGCTTCGGACAAAATCGTCTTGATGGAAAAGAGATATTATCTGATTTTTGATTTCATTTCATTTTATTCATCAAGAGAAATTTTACTCCATGACGTTCTATTATGATGTGACTCATACGTATGAACTCGTGACTTGCTCAGTATTATGTTCAATTATAATGACTTTATCGTTTCCAGGTAAGAATAGTTGGGAAGGCAATTATCACAAGAAGGGACGTCGAGAAAGAAATTCAGACGAAACTGAAAAGCTGTCGATGGTATGAAAGTCACACACATTCAACCAAAGATTAAATGCATGTTCAGGCTTGAAGGTAAGGAACCGTACAAGGGTTTTTACTGCTGCTGTGTCGCAAACAGAAAGACTATTCTATTCTATTCTGGGAAACTTAGCCTCCGACCAGTCTGAGAGTGAAAAGTATAACAATCCCTCTATAAACAGTCATATTACCACTCACTTTTAATGAAACACAGGGCGTACAAATGTCGTTATTAAGGAGTAGTCTAATGTAACTATTGATGATATGATCCGAAAAAGTTTCTTGGGGAATTTCGCTATCTAGATTTCATTAACGCGTTTGTGTATGATCATGTGAGCTATCGAGATTTCTGAAAATCTGACTTTCTGCTTCCGAACGTTTCGTGTTGGTCATTTGCGATAATACATCTGCTGCCACTGTATATCACCAAGAACTTTTCAAATTATCTGAATTTTCTGCGATTCACTTTTCGACGTTCATAGTAATGAATATTACCAGATCATTTTGCTCCAAGCGGGGTTTCCGTCTTTTTTTTTCGTGATTACAATTAACTGAAATAAACCCGGCATATGAAATGAAAATGTCAATCTTCAAAGCTAATCAAAATAATTCTTCATCTGTCTTTTCTCTATAATTACAGACGAAAGAAAAGCAATTAAAAACAACTTGAAGAGGAGAGGAAACCGCCTCCAAAACCAGCGTGTAAGTATGACCACGGTGAAATTCTTCCTGATTAAACACTATCACGATTCACATGCGAAAAAGGATTTTTCAAGATAACCCCCTCTCACCCCTGCTTACACCTATGGACCCCCCCCCCATGACACACCTATGGACGTTCAATTATTATGATGTTCTATTACATGTATTTACAACGATACCAATATAATTGAATAACAGCAACGATAAATTAGTGATCTTCAATTCTATCAGCAAATACCAATATAAACAACAACAGCCAGATTCCTAAGTTCCCTGTGGTGAGACAGTGTGAATGCTTTCATGTAAGCCAATTAAAGTGTTCGTTAACTCGGCACTCCAGTTTAAAGCCAAAAAACGATGCATGATCTAGTTTCATCTTAATTTTCCTTTATTCTTTTAGATTTTGGATAAATGACGTGATGCGATTTAATCTTGGAAAGGTGATCCCCATCGTGACAAATTACGAACGCCAGTAGAACTCCCTAAGTTTATTGATATTTACTCCAGTCATCTTGTATGAGTGCCATTGGATTGTAGCTGGGATGACTATGAGTCGTCAGCGCTGGAGACGAAGTGACTGAAACTTGAATGATCCCATATTACGATTCCTAGATTTGACTTATGTAATTATATATAAGAGGTTCAAAATACAATATTTATCAGTGTATTTTCTCTGTAAATATATGAATAGCACTCAGATTATACTAAAAGATGTAGCATTTTCGGTGCTTTAAGTGCATGTACTAGAATTTATCACAGTTCATATCACAGTTGGTTAAATAAATTCTCACCTCATAGTGTCAGTTTCATTGTCTTTTTATTGATTAGTCTATTTTCTATGTGCAGTGATCTATTTTGTCATCGTAGGATAATATCTCGTGGATGGCATGATTTAATTTCTAGGAGGCGTTTCAAGAACATAGATATTCTACTCTGTTTTCTGGTTGTCACATTGCAATTTATTCCTTTACCAAAGTATAACCATAGACGGACGGAAGAACTGTTTTATCATAAAGCGATTACCAAATATGCGTTCAACGCCCTTCTTCAGCACCAATCAGCTTGAAGGACGAGAAAGAGGATGTACTGATGATATATATGTTTAAGAACGCTGAATCTAGACTTGACAGAAGTTGTGATTTTTGAATATTTGAGTGGGATGAACAACATGATTTATGTTCTGTTTTCATATGAAACGTGTGAGTGGGGTGAACACGATGAGTGGGGTGTACGCGACACAGAGGTGTTCCAACCGAAATCAGGCAGAAACTAACTCACTGCTGTGAGACCCAAGGGTAACACGTTCTATCGTTAGAAAAACCTGACCTGGGCTGGCGAATTTTAAATAGGCTTGTATGAAATAGAAGAGACATCAGAGAAACTGCTAAAAATAAGTTAAACTTCACCGACTTTAACCAAGTCTACGCTTAATCATGGACGGAGTACAAAGTTTGCTTGAGTCTATTATGGGTCGGGGGGTATATTATTATTTTTGTTTTATAGATCTATTAATGCCATTGAATTTGTACATGTAGAAAATATCTGGGCCACAATACTTGATAATCAGATACATTATCAGAGTCCAGGTTTCTGCAGATATCGGTGATCTTCTTCACAAAATATTGACCCAAACACTCAGCAAGACCACGAACTATAGTGTGGTCTCGGAGGCGATGTCCACATAGCCTGCATCAGATACCTGACGCCCATTATTGTTCTTTTCATGTGTGTGCCGGGATTATCATGACCTGTCATAAACAAAAGTTGTTGTAACATGAAGGGGTTCCAGCACGCCACTAAAGTATAGAATGTTTCCTGAACTCCCTTTTCCAATTTCAAACAACTCTTGCGATGCAAGAAGACAATACCCAAACATTTACCTTTAATGTCTTAATATCTTTATGCAATGATTTATTTGTCTTTCAAAGCATATTACAGGATACAACTGTTAAATTCCGAATAGAAGAGAAGCTAACTTTAAAATGGAAAGCCATACCCTGGATTTGAGCCCAGGTATATCACCTACACTGTAAAGTTAAGTGTTAAAGGATAGAACACCGATTAAACGCCTTTTTGTAACACTTTTTGAACGCGTCTAGACGTTCAGAAATTTAACACTACGTGTTC